>SOZL01000007.1:3173633-3206492 GCA_009733165.1 Naja naja | reverse complement strand
TTTTATTTATTTATTTATTTATTATTTGAACTTATATGCCGCCCCATCTCCAAGACTCGGGCGGCTTACAGCTAAAACAAGAACAATAAATAGAAAAACAATTAAATTAACTATAAGTTCAAACATTATACAACCCTAAAACCACCCCACCCAAAGGGGTCACAGCCCGGGTTGGTCAAACAACCAGGTCTTTAACTCACGGCGAAGGTGCGGAGATCGGGGCCAGGCGGAGCCCCAAAGGCAGTTGGTTCCAGAGGTCAGGAGCCGCGACAGAAAGGCTCGTCGTCGGGAACCGCCAGGCGGCACTGACTACCGACGGACCCCGAGGAGTCCTGCCTTTGAGCTCGCGACAGGCGACCGCATTTGATATTGGAAGAAGACGCCCCTTAAGTATTGAGGACCCATGTCATGAAGGACTTTATATGTTAACACCAAAACCTTGAATCTCACCCGAGCGAACCGCAACCAATGCAGGCGCAGGAGGGGGGCGATGGGAGAACGGGTAACTCCATCACCACCCGCCGCCGCAGATTCTGCACCAGCTGCAATCCGGATGGTATGCAAGGGCAGTCCCAAATAGAGAGCTGCAGTAGTCAAGCTAGAGGTAACAAGGGCATGAGTGACCGCGGCAGGGCGCCCCGGTCCAGAAAGGGCGTTGTCAACTGCGGAGCTGGGCAAAGGCCCCCTGGCAACAGCCCCCACCTGCTCGCCCAGGCGAGCCGCACATCCAGGAGGACCCCAGATTCCGCCCCTATCCACAGGGGTAACACCTCCCCTATGGCCAAAGATGGATAATCTAAACTGGGCCGGACGCCGGTATGCACAGCCACTCAGTCTTGGCCGGGTTGAGTCGGCATGTTCCCGCCATCCAGCCATCGCATCCAAACACCGAGTCATCAGGAGAGGGCATCACTGATCTGGTCTGGGGTGGAAATGTACAGCTGAGTATCATCAGCGCATTGATGAAATTTCACCCCAAAACCACGGATGATCTCACCCAGCGCTTCATGTAGATAAAAACAAAAGGGGGAAAGGACCACCCTGAGGGACCCCACAAGAGAGCACCCTAGGGGACGACCTGACCCCACACGACATGCATCGCCTCGAGAGGTAGGAGGAGAACCACCAAGAACGGTGCCCCCACTCCCAACCCTCAAGGCACGCAAAAGGATACCATGGTCGATGGTATCAAAGCCGCTGAGAGGTCTAATAGGACCAGGACAGAGGAAAAACCCCTGTCCCAGCCCTCCAGAGATCATCCATCAGCGCCACCAATGCCGCCGTCCGCTATACCCGGTCGGAAGCCCGATTGATACGGATCTAGGTAGTCCGCTTCATCCAGGAAAAGGAACCTGCTGAGCCACCACATTTCAACAACCTTCGCCAAAAACGAAGGTTGGAGACTGGACGAAGTTGTCTAACACAGTTGGGTCCAGGGCAGGCTTCTTCAGGAGGGGTCTCACCACCGCCTCTTTCAAGGCGGCAGGAAAGACACCTCCCTTAAGGAAGCGTTGATAACTGCCCGAGCCAACCGCAGGTGACCTCCCTGGCGGCATAAGCCAGCCAGGAGGGACACGGGTCCAATAAACATGTGGTGGAACTCATTCGCGCATAATCCTGTCCACTTCATCCTCGGAAACCGGATCGAACTCATCCCAGATAACAATAGCCAGACTCCCTGCACCCCTTCCCCAGACCACTGCAAATCAGAGGACAACCCGTCCCGAATACTGAGCAATCTTATCCGACAGATGTTGAACAAATGCCTCAGCCTTACCCCGCACGGGTCCAGCCCCCTCTGAATGAAGGAGGGAACGAGTAACCCAAACAGGGCGGCGGGCGATTGTCTGCGGACGCTATGAGAGTGGAGAGATAAGATCTTCTCGCCTCTCTCATAGCTACCAGGTAAGTCCCAATAAAGGCTCTTAGCTGGGATCGGTCGGACTGGGAACGGGTGGACCTCCACCTGCTCTCTAACCCCCTCCGACGGCGCTTCATCTCCCGGAGCTCCTCAGTATACCAAGGGGCAAACCGGGATCCACGCGCTGCAAGGGGACGATGGGGACAACCCTGTCAAGAGCCTCTGACGCAGCCTGCTTGCCAGGCCACTGCCAGATCCGCAGAGCTGTGGGCAAGGGAAGAAGGAAAACCCCAGTTCTGCCTGGAACCTCTCAGGGTCCATCAGGCCTGGGGCGGAACCATCTAAGTGGCTCCTCATCCCAGCAGTGGGGAGCGGCCTGTTGGAAGACCAGCCGTAGGAGATAGTGATCAGACCATGGAACAGGCAAAGTCGTAATAGTGACCTGCCCTCTGTCACTCCGCCACTGTTCAGAGACAAAAACTAGGTCAAGAGTATTTCCCCTCCATGAGTAGGGCCTTGAATCAATTGGGTCAGGCCCATGGCCTCCATGGAAGCCATGAATTCCTGGGCCAAACCCGACCCCACCCCCAGGGACGGCAGATTAAAGTCCCCCAGAACCATAAGGTCCGGGAGCTCCACCGCCACCCCAGAGAGGAGATCGAGAAGCCCAGGCAGGGCTGCTGCCACACAGCTGGGGGAAAGGTATGCTAGCAGCAGACCCACCCGCCCATTAGGCCCCCACCTCAGGAGGAGAATCTCACTCCCGCCTATCTCTGCAACAGAGACCTCCCTTGGAAACAAGGTCTCCCGAACAACCACGGCCACCCCACCACCCCTACCCTGGGCCCGTGGCCGGTGCAAAACCCGAAAACCTGGTGGGCATAAATCAACCAGAGGGACACCCCCCTCTGGGCCCAACCAGGTCTCAGTGATGCAGGCCAGGTCCGCAGCCTCCTCCTCAATGGTCTCCCGAAGGAGGAGGGACTTATTAGCCACAGACCTGGCATTAAAATACACCAACCTGAGCCCAGGGGTCCTAATCCCAATGCCCCCTCGGGAGGAGGTCATAGGGTCGGAGCGCCAACCGGCTTTAAATGTGGGTGCGTGATCCCCTAAACCGATATGGCCCTATGCCTCGTCGTCCTCTTCCAATCCCGACCACCCTGGGAATCGCGGCCCCCATCCCGGCCCGAGCCCCACCGCCCCCAACCCCACACACTCCCCCGCCCCGGGCTGCAAGATGACCCCCACCCCACCCCTCCCTAACCCTTTAAAACAACGAATTAAAAATTTTAAAACTCGACCCTTAACCCTTAATTTAAAATTTAACCCATTGATTGCAGCATGCCACCTCTCGGGATCCCAAGATCCGTCATCAAGGTAAGCTGTCGACAGTCCACTGGGCCAACTCAAAGACAAGGGCGCAGTCCTGAGTGCCCACAGTTCGAAAGCCAGTAAGGTCCCATAACAGTTGACAAAATTCATAAGGGGTCAGAGTAAAGTATGGCAGTCAGGTGATGTTAAAATATCCAATGGAGAAGAAAGGTACAGGCAACAGTAATCAAGCTGCCCAGTCTCATAAACGGTCTCTCACTCCCGCTCAGGGGCCGAGATGATAATAAATGGCAACCGCTTCACTGCGCAAACCAAACAACTCAAAAACTGTAGGGTCCGATGTTAAATCCCTCTACTCTCTCACAGTAGAGGGATAGTCCTCCCATCGTCCTCACACAACAATGGGACCTGTCGAATCAAGTCCTGGTAGAGAGGAGAGGTCGAGGTGATAATTAAGGACCGTGGCCATTGGAGAAAAAGATGGATACCTCCCCGAACATCCGTAGAAATAGGGAGGAAAAGGGCCAGGCGGCCGAGTTTGCATAAACGGCAGCAGTGAGCCAGCGTAGCACCAATTCGACACTACGAATCCTAGACACTATCAGATATGGCTTTTTCGAAAAAAAAAGATATGGCAATTCGAAATTAATAAATGTCTCACTTAACAACAGAAATTTTGGGCTCAATTGTTCTCATAAATCAAGGACTACCTGTAATGTGAATTGCTGCTTTTAAAATATGACAGCAGTCTTCACTCCTATGTGGTTACAAACCATATACACTGTATAATAAATATACTTTTCTTTGACAATAAATTTAACTGCTTATATTATCTATATAATATTTCCACTACGGAATACTGATGATATAAACACACCATTGTATATTATTAATTTTATACTGCTAAGAAAACTATTATGCATTCAGTAAGCAGTTACAAGAAAATGGAAAAAACTGAGAGGAAAGAGACATAATATTAATCACTAAGTGAAACTGTGACTATTCTTTTTATAGAATGTGTACAAATCCTAAATATGCAATGTTCACTACTGAACACTCCCACCCTGCATATTCTTAACCATTGTATCCATTTGTTTGGCTCACCAGGAAACCCCCCCAGGCTAAATAAACAAACAACCTGAACAGATTCATAAATAAGACTAGACTTATTGAAAAACAACAATCCCTTACCCTGTTGACTCAAGGGAACTGTTTGGATGGCTCAAATATCCAGCAGGTGCTGAATAGCCTGGTCCATGAGTTTTCTTCAAGATGCCACCCTGGATACAGGACAAGGCACATAGAACCTGGGGGGTTGTGATCTAAATTCTAAGAAAAAGCCATATCTGATAGTGTCTAGGACCCAAGCGTCAGATGTTGTAGCCTCCCTCTGGGTAACAAAACTGGATAATCTTCCCCCAATGGGAGAACTACCACCACAATTAACGGAAGCGACAGAAAAAGCGACTTCCTCCCCCATGAAAGGGCCGCTTGCCTGAGTACTGTGGCCTGTCTTCGGCCGCTCGTTCCTGTGGGCGTTTCTGGCGGTTAAAGGCCTACCTCTGCGGATCTTGAGCCCCGGCACTGGCCTCTGCTCTGAAGGTCGATCTACGGGAGTATGGAACTGCGCTGTTACCTGGCCAGAGTGGGGAGGTATTCTTGTCTCTAGTTTCAACGAGATGGGGATCTAGGACTTCCCCAAACAATTTATCCCTCTGAATTGGGGCGGATGCCACCTTCCATTTGCGCCACCCATCCACCTGCCAATTTTTCAGCTAGACCATTCTCCGGGCAGCTACTGATGTTGCTATGGCTTTGATTGCTTAATCTGGAATTCCCGCTGACATATGTTGATAGGGATCCTGTCCTGTAGTTGTTGAAGCCAACGTAAAAAGGCTCTTGTGAAAAAAGATGCAGCTAATGCAGCCTTGACTTCCCATGCAGCTGCCTGATGCATATGCTGAAGGGACTGTTCAATTCTTTTGTCCTCCACTTTCAAGGCTTCCTCTGGATCAGCTGGATTCGAGGAAAATGACACAAGGCCGCTAACGGACTGTCCACTGATGGTACCTGCAGGAACTAGTAAGCTCAGGACCCATAGTGAAGTAACGGTGTTCGTTAGCCGGCAACATGGCTGCTGTGCCAGGGGATTCTAATTGTTTTTTGATGACATTTAAAAATAGCCTTGGGGCTGGTACTATCTCAGGCTGTATAGTTGGTTCTGCAAAGAATTGGTCTGGAGGTGCTGGTGTATCTCCCACAATTTCCCCAACATCTGCCTCTGGCCCCAACTGGGCCGTATTCCTAGCCTTGAACAATAGGGCCCTACCTCCAGGCCATGGGCGAACTCTTGGTTACCTGGAAGCAACCTCCACGCCCGAAGCAGCCACAGGATACAACAAAAGGAAAACCTCCTTTGTGGCTGCACCTGCCCTGCAGAACAGCTTCCCACTGCATTCTGATGGCCCTAACCCTGTTAGCCTTTTGTAGGGCTCTGAAGACCCACCTGTTCTTCCAGGCTTTTTTTGGGGGGGGGGCAGTTAGGTGAGCTTGGTTGGGGTTGGTGGTATGGTTCTGTTTTGGAACTTATTAATTGGGGCATCATGAGTTTGTACTGTTTTAGTGGTTTGTACTATTTATTTTATTTATTTAGCATATGGTGATGTTAAAATTAGCCAGCAGACTATAATGTTAGCACAAAGTAGTTATTTGGCTGCTGAAGAGTGCTAGTTTGTTTAGTTCATGTTGACACACCTATCCATGGTGCACCACAGGGGGCGAACTAGCTCCACATTAGAAAGATGAGCAGCGTCCTGCAGCGACATCTCTCACCACTTGCCTCACAGTCAGGCATCGTATTCGGGCAGGTCTAGCACTGACAGGGGTCTGACCATCCGCATGAAATGCTGCCACATTTCCCACCAAAGTGGTACCTATTTATATACTCACATGTAGAATGCTTTCTAACTGCTAGGTGGGCAGAAACTGAGGCAAGTGATGGGTGCTCACTCTGCCACATGGTGCTAGGAATTGAGACTATCTTCAGAGACTTTAAGCCACTGAGCTGCTGTGCGTCAATAATGGTTTGTACTGCTATGACGGGACTCTGTACATCACACAGGATCACTGCTGTGAGATGAGCAGCTCTATCCATCAAATAAAAGCTAGGAAGAGTGGAGATGTAGGCCAGCAGAAAAACTGGTGGGAAGGAGTTTTCCTTAGCTTCCATTTGCAATGCAACAGGGCACTTCAGGCTGTATACGTTTAGACATGCGCAAAATAGCAATCTGACTTTTTATGTATACATAAAAGTACCTTTCAGATTTAATAGTAATTGAGGCTTAACAAACACCTCTTCTTCCTGACTGGTAGCTTAAATCAAAAACTTTTAAAGTTCCTGAACATTTAAAAAGAACATATTTTGACAGGTAATAAAACCAGAACACAAGTACAGAAGAGTACAGTCTATCTCAAGTGACCTTTGTTCAAAACCACTGCTGAATTGAAGATGAGTACCCAATGGGCCTTTGCTAGATGAAACCCCTACCTCTGGTTCAGACTGGACCTCCATTTTAGGTTGAGTCATGGGCATAACTGCTCTAGGCTTGGTCTCGGTCCTTCCCAGTTGCTTCTTGACACCTGTAACAGGCCTTGTAACAGGTGTTGTACTAGTAATAGGTTTCACTTGAGCAGCAGCAGCTGAAGTTTGTTGGTTGTTAGCAGCCTCAATAGAATGCAAAGGTGCTATTGGCAATTCACGCAAATTACTATTCCTTGGGGTAGATGACTGCAGCTGCTGGTTTGGACGTTTTACAATGCTTTGCGTTGGTGTGTTCTGTAAGAAAAAAAGTTATTAAAAACTTATCCTGTAACAAGTATCTCAAACAAGTCAAAATTCAGGGTTCCTCAATAGAGCAGAATTGATGGCAATATAACCTTCCCCCTCTAGTAAGGAAAGCTAAGAGATCCATTTGGCTAAATTACATGAAACAGCTCTACTACACCCCTGCCCCACTCCTGTCCTGAAGTTAACTAGCCAGAAAGAACTTTGCTAGAGACATTTTATCACAAGATCTGTCTGGGGGAAGGAAAAGACTTCCCTGTTCCAAGTAATATGGAATGGGAAATTTCCAGAACTCAGCAAAGAATCAATGACATCCAGAGTTTCAGGATCAGTTGTAAGTAATCAGTTGGACTGTGTTATAAGCTTTGATTTTATTTTCAATGTGCTCAAACTCTAGAGTCTTATTAGCAAAAACCTAATGGCAAAAACCACTAGATAACCAATCATATTTATTTATTTATTTATTTATTTATTTATTTATTTATTTGAACTTATATGCTTCCATCTCCAAGACTCGCTGACTTACAACTAAAACAGGAACAATAAATACTTAAAAAATGATTAAATTAGATTATAAGTCCAAACATTATAAAACCTTAAAACCATCCCTCCCCAGGGGTCACAGCCCGGGTTGGTCAAACAACCAGGTCTTTAACTCATAAGGTGGTAGGGAGTAAAGAGAAAGAAGAAAAAAAGGAAAAACACAATGAAGTAGAGTGTGATAGCAAAGCTGGAAAACCCAGTTACAAAGTAGGAGATATATGAAACACACGTAAGATCCATAGAGGACTCAAGTGCCTATACATGAACGCTCAAAGTTTAGGGAACAAACAGGGTGAACCTGAAGTATTAGTACATGAAGGCAGATATGATATAGTTGCCATTACTGAAACTTGGTGGGATGAAACTCATGACTGGAATGTAATGATGGAAGGATACAAACTATTCAAAAGAAACAGACCTAACAAAAGAGGAGGTGGAGTCGCATTATATATAAAAGATCACTACATCTCTACAGAAATCCACAAAACCAAGGATGAAAACCTTCTAGAATCTGTACGGGTCAATATAAAAGGGAAAAAGAATGACATTGCTATAAGACGTATACTACAGGCCACCCAACCAAGCAGAAGAAATAGATAAACTTTTTGCTAAACAACTAACTAGGTATGTAGAAAACATACCACAGTAGTTAATGGGAGACTTTAACTACCCTGACATCAACTGGGAGACAAACTCTATAGCAAGTGGGAGATCAAACAGATTCCTAACCAACCTAGCTGACAACTTTGTCCTCCAAAAGGCAGAGGAGGGTACTAGCGGAAAAGCTATACTGGACCTAATTCTTACTAATAGAGAAGTGGTAGAGGGAGTTGAAGTTGCCAGAATTTTGGGCGAGAGTGACCATGTCATATTGGAATTCAATATAATGCAAACACAAGCAATAGCACATAATCCAATCAGTGTCTTAAAACTTTAAAAGAGATGATTTTAACAAACTCAGAGAGAGCCTAAGCAAAATTCCATGGATGAAAATTCTAAAGGGGAAAATTACTCAAGAAGCATGGGAAACTGAAAAATATGGTCATAAAAGCCCAGTCCAACACAATACCACTGAAAAACAAGAAATCCAAGAAGAAAACAGCATGGTTGCACGAAGATCTCTCTGATAAACTGAAAGACAAATAGGACAAGTACAAAAAATGGAAAGAGGGACATATAACTAAGGCAGAGTATCAGCAGATAGCCCAAATCTGCAAACATGAAGTCATGAAAGCAAAAAGCTCAGAATAAATGAAGACTTGCAACAAAAGTTAAAGATAATTTTTTAAAAGTTTCTTTCAACATATAAACAACAAGAAAAAGTCAAGGAAACAGTAGGTCCACTTGAGAGAGAAGATGGCAAGGAAGTAAAAGGCAGCAGAGAGAAAGCAGAACTGCTTAACACATTTTTTTGCATCAGTCTTCATGCAAAAAGAAACCTACCAACCTACCAAAAACATAACCGTAAAAGACAGACTAGAAATAAAAATTAAAATAAGCAAGAAGATGGTTAGAAACACCTATGGGATATTGATGAATATAAATCATCAGGACCAGATGGATTACATCCCAGAGTTTTAAAGGAGCTGGCAGAGGTCATCTCAGAACCACTGCACCATATCTTTCAAAAATCCTGGAGCACTGGGGAACTACCAGAGGATTGGAAAAGAGCTGATGTGGTTCCAATCTTCAAAAAGGGGAAAAATCAGACCAAAATCAGGAAACTTCAGACCAATCAGCCTAACATCAATACCTGGGAAGATACTGGGAAAGATAAATCAAAAAACAGACCTGCGAACATCTAGAAACAAATAAAGTTATAATTAGTAGTCAGCACAGGTTTGTTAAAAACAGAACATGCCTAACCAATCTTATTTCATTCTTTGACAAAGTGACTAAATTAGAAGACCAACAAAATGCTGTGGACATAATATACTTAGACTTCAGCAAGGCATTTGACAGAGTAGACCACAACCTACTTATTGGTAAGCTAGAAAAATGTGGGCTAAACAGCATCACCACCAGATGGATTTGTAACTTGCTGAGAAACCATACTCAACGAGTAGTCCTTAATGGTACTACATCTACATGGAGGGAAGTAGTGGGGTACCACAAGGTTCCATCTTAGGCCCAGTACTCTTCAATATCTTCATAAATGACTTAGATGAGGAAATAGAAGGGGAACTCATCAAATTTGCAGATGGCACTGAGCTGGCACGAATAGCCAACACCCCAGAAGACAAGCTCAAGATCCAAAAATATCTTGACAGACTTGAACAATGGGCCCTATCCAATATGAAATTTAATGTGGAGAAAAGCAAGGTTTTACACTTAGGCAGGAAAAACCAAAGGTACAAGTACAGATTAGGTGAAACCTGGCTCAAAAACAGTAACTGTGAGAGGGACCTTGGAGTGCTAGTGGACAATCACTTAAATATTAGTGAAGTGTTAGTACTACTTTATAAAGAAGGACTAGGGATGACATTATAGCAATATTCCAGTATTTGAGAGGTTGCCACAAAGAAGAGTGGGGTAACTTATTTTCCAAAGCACCGGAAGGCAAGGCAAGACAAGAAACAATGGGTGGAAAGTAATCAAGGAGAGAAGCAGCCTGGAATTAAGGAGAAACTTCCTAACAGTGAGAACAATTAACCCGTGGAACAGCTTGCCTTCAGAAGTTGTAGGTGCTTCATCACTGGAGGTTTTTAAAAAGACTGGACAGTCACTTGTCTGAAATGGTATAGGGTCTCCTGCTTGAGCAGGGGGCTGGACTAGAAGACATCCAAGGTCCCTTCCAGCTCTATTCTGATTGTTTATAGTTTCACAACTATTATTTCAGTAGGCTCAGTGGCCATTTCAGATGATCTTACCTTATTATTACTTTATTTAAACATACTATTTTTTGTGATGCTCATCCATGCTTCTCTTTGCTACTATGTGTTTTCTAATAAATACTGTAAGTACTTTGGGTGCCAGTTTATGTGTTGGGAATTATGTGGTATAACCCCCTTCAGGTAAACTACACCTTTGTAAATTAAAAGCTGCTCCTTTTAAACTGCCTTTGTGTTTTCTTTTATTATTAGAAAGAGGAAGACATTTTCTTTCTTTCAACCTTACTACTCCCTGGGGGAGGGGGTTACCAAACTACCAGTGAAAGCAACCCCAGCTCCTTTCTTTCCAGGCTATCATATTTGGGTGGGGCAGGTCTAGTGGTGGGATGAATGAGACACTGCTTACACCTCCTGATATTACTGAACTCATAATCCATGGTAACAGTATGTAATATGTAGCTCTTTATAACTACTTATTTCCAGCTCCTAGCATCTTTACCGACATCCCGGTCCAGTTTGGAGGTTCCATCTTTGGTCATGGGGGAGGAGGTGTTACCCCCCGTGGACAGGGCACGGAACCTGGGGTTTCTCCTGGATTCACGGCTCAAGTTGGAGGAGCAGGTGGGAGCCGTGGCCAGGGGGCCTTTGCCCAGGTCGGCTGGTTAGCCAGTTAGCCCATACCTGGACTGGGATGCCCTCGCACGATCACTCAGGCTTCGTTGTCTCCCGGTTGGACTACTGTAACGCTCTCTATCTAGGACTGCCCTTGTGCACCACTGGAGGCTTCAGCTGGTGCAGAATGCGGCTGCTGTGGTTGTGATGGGAGCCTCCCGATACTCCCATGTTACACCCCTCCTGCGTGGCTTGCATTGGCTTCCAGTTGCCCTCGGGTGAGGTTCAAGGTTTTGGTTTTAACATTCAAAGTCCTACATGGCATGGGTCCAGGATATTTACGAGAACGACTTCTCCCAGCCTCAAATACCAGCCGCCCAGTACAGTCGCTGAGGCGGGTCTCCTCGGGCTGCCCTCCGACTCAATGTCGCTTTGGCGGGGACCCGGGAGGGCCTATTCTGTGGCCCCCACTCTATGGAATCTTCTTCCGCTGGAGCTCGGCTGGCTCCCGATCTCCGCACCTTCCGCCACGAGCTAAAACCTGGCTGTTTTACAATCTGGGCAGTGTTGACCCTTGGGGTCGTTTACGTAATTTTGGGGTTTTAATAATAATACTAATATTAATTCGGCTTTAATTTAATATATTTTAAGTAACTTATTGTTGTATTCTATTTTAGTTGTGAGCAGAGTCCCTTGGGAGAGGGGGCGGCATATAAGTCGAATGAATAAATAGATAAATAAATAAATAAATAAATAAATAAATAAATAAATAAATAAATAAATAAATCTTTCTCTTGAGAGTCTCACTCAACTCAAAGACAACCACTTATCTATATGGTGGTAGCTTGATTCCATTCCATACCAATCTAATATGTCAACAGATGAATGAATGGGAGTCATATTAAAATATAGTTCACAAGGGATATAGAAGGGAGTGTGGGATGAGAAAAGAAAGGCAAGCAGGTAGGACACAATTATCCTCAAGAGCAATTTGCAGTAGTTAAGAGAGTGGACAAGGGCCAAGGGATGTTGGTTCAATCATCAGAACTCTTTTATAGAGATAACTGGACAACTTTCTCAGTCTAATTTATCTGAAAGAGTTCATCTGGTATAACTATAATTTGTATACTGCATACAGTTTGGGTATCTGAGAGACCAGTTGTCTCCAAGAGTTTCTGCCCGCCCAGTAGGTACTGGCACAGTGGGTGTGCTCCAGATCTCCTCTATTAAAACTTGTCATTGTGTGGGACCAAGGAAGCTTGCCTTCACTGTTGGGGGCCCCACCCTCTGGAACAACATCCTCCCAGAGATAAGGACAGTGCCCTCTCCTAGGCTTCTAGAAAGCTTTGAAAATCTGGCTTTGGTCCCATGATTATGATTTGTCTAAGGCCTCTGTTTTACCTTGCTGTTTATTAGATTATTTTGATCTGGGCTCCCCATCTTGACACAGTGGACATCTCAAAAACCTGGCATTTTAACAGGAGTGTACAGACTTTTGATATCCATTGTATAAAGTTTTTTGTTGCTTTTATGGCCCCCACTACTTTCATATACTACCCAAAGTCCATTGGAGTTGGGCAGCCAATACATTTAAATAAGTAACAACTTAGTAGACAGCCCCAGCCCTACTTCCTGCAAACTCCCAGAAGAAAAGTGGGATAAAAATAATAAAGGTGGGATATAAATATTAAAAATGAAAATGTTATGCAGAGTCTAGCCACCTAGAGTCTATTAATTTGGTAGGGTAGAAAAGATGAAATAAATAAATACAAACAGAAGGAGTAGATGAGGCAAGCAGTAAGAGAGATCAGAACTTACACCTTTTCAAAGATGACTGTTCAGGTCTTGCCCCTGCCCAATAAGAGCCCATGTTTTTTACTGTATGGAAAGGACACTTACATGCCTGGCCTTTACCAGACCTTGCCGTTGCTGGCACTGCATCCAGTTGCCACTTGGCTGTTGCTGTGAAGTCTGCAGGTGCAGCCTGAACTGGGATGGGGCCACCGGAATCAGAGGCTGGGGAGGCACAGGCAGAAGGTGATGGTGGTGGTGAGACTGGTGCGTCTGGTGGTGAGGCTGGGGTGGTTGGGGGTGCTGCTGGGACGTCTGTGGATGTTGTGGTGGTGGTGGCTGTGGATGCTGTGGATGCATAGGAGGGTGCAAATGACCCTGTACATTTGAAAACATGGCAGTTGTGAGGTCAGGCTTGTTCCCTGATTGCAAGACAGAATCAGCACTTAACAAAGAAACAAAAAGTTTCTAACAGAAAGTAAGGTTGTTCAGAAATTGGGAGCTGAAGACAAAAAAAAATTCTTTGGCACATGTGGCAGCTGACTGCAACTCTTTAAATAAAAAATACATTTTCCTAGGATTAGACAGCAGCAGAATCTTGGTAGTCCAGGACAAAGACATTAGAGGTAGTAATTGACTTACAGCCATTTGTTTTTCAACCATTTGAAGTTACAACAGCACTGAAAAAATGATTTATGACTGGTTCTCAAACTTATGACCATCGCAGCATTCCCCACAATCATGTGATCAAAATTCAGGTGCTTGACAAATGGCAAGTATTTAAGACAGTTGCAGAATCCTGGGGTCATGTGACCATTTGTGTCCTTCCCAGCCAACTTCCAACAAGCAAGGTCAATGGGGAAGCTGGATTTGCTTAACAACTGTTTGATTCATGTAGCAACTGCAGTAATTTGCTTAACAACTGTGGGAAAAATGGTCCTAATACCAGGCATGATTCACTTAATAACCACCTTGCTTAGCAATGGAAATTTTGGGCCAGTTGTGGTTGTTAAGTCAAGGACTACCTGTACTGTCTACTTTAAAGTTTGAACCTGTTTGCTCTAACCAACTTCCAATCTTCATATCTAAAGAACTGCACAGCCCATTTCCCACCAAGTTCTAATCTGATAAATTCAATTAACCTAAGGGCTTTCCTGCATGAAGGTATTATACTGGCACTCCTCCTTTTTGGGGTGAAGGTGAAGATTACAACTGGAATTTGAATGCTTTTGATTGTTAATAAAATACAGAATCTTTCTAAAATATGCTTCAGCAAATAAATTACTAAAAGCTGGTGTTTGTTATTCAAGCTTTCATAGAAGAAAGCAAAGCACCAAGAGAGGGAGCGCTAAGCCTTGTAGTGTTCCAGACCTAATGTTTTTAGATGCATGATTAACTGACCTATAGTACAGAAACTTGTTTTCACGAACTAGACTTCAATATCTCTCCTGGAGTAAATCAATTTAGGAAACCAAGGAATATGTAACAGAATGCCATGTTACAAACTTTTCTAATCCCATTAGGTCTGTGAACAGCTTCACAAAAATCAACGCTTTTTAATGTCTTCACTTTGAAGCAGCTAGCCCTTATAATTCAATTAGTGCTGGCCACTAATGAGAATAATGTTGTTATGCTTGGCACAATAATAAAAAGGCATGTTTAAATTGCTTCAAATGCTAAGCATTCAAGCTCTGTTTACAAAGGAGCTTCTCTCAGCATTCTGCTTAAGCAATGTACCGTATTTTTCAGAGTATAAGATGCTCTGAAGTGTAAGATACACCTAGCTTTTGGGGAGGAAAACAAGAAGCCTCTGCCTCCCAGCAATGTGCCTCCTTGCAGCAAACAGCAAACAGCCTGTTTCAGCTTCAGCACAGCCTGATTAGCACAAGCAGCTGATCGTTGGTTAGATCAGCCTCCCAACAATCAGCTGTTTCAGGCTGCAGGGATTGTTACTGCCTATTGCCATCTCCGTGTGCCCCATTTTTGCCCTGTTCCAGGCGGTAGGGATCAGAACGGACAGAAAATGGGGCGCACGGAGGCCATAAATGGGGCATGCAGAGGCCAAAAATGGGATGCGGAGGCTGAAAATGGGGCACGCGGAGGCAGCAATAGACAATTCCTGCAGCCTGAAACAGCTGATTGTTGTCGGAAGGCCAATCCAACCAACGATCAGCTGCTTGTGCTAATTAGGCTGTGCTGAAGCTGAAACAGCCTGTTTGCTGTTTGCTGCCCAGGAGGCAAATTGCTGGGAGGCAGAGGCCAAAGGGTGGGGGTCGGTGGGTGGGCAGGGCTTTGGCAACATTCACTGTGTAAGACCACACAGGCATTTCCACCCACTTTTGGGGGTGAAAAAAGTGTGTCTTATACTCCGAAAAATACAGTATGTATGTAACCTGTAACAGTTCCACTGTCAAGCCCAAAATTGACATAAGTGTAGCCATTTTAGTTAGTCTTAGTATATATTCTTTTTCTTACTTTCTTTGTGGCAGTCATGAGGGGAAGGGTTTTGGGCTTGCCACATTGCTAAGTGGGGAGGATTGGAGATAAAGAGAGCTGTTTTGGCTAGGTGATCTTTCTTCCTGTGGGAAATGAGCTGTCCTTGCTTGGGCCCCTTGAGGTGGAGATTTATGACATCAAGCAACGTTGAATTACTTCTATAGGAGAATGTGACTTTTGGGGGTTGTTTCTAACTTGTAATATTGTGGGGTAATTCCGGGTTGTGTCAGATCTAGAATTACCATGGACTTTGCCAATTTGATGCTTTCCTAAATAAAAGAATTTTTTTTTGAAGATGGACTTTTGTTCTTTTCTTTTTAAATGGATTTCATCACTTGGAAACCTGACATTATTCCGGATCTCACAAAAACCATAATCCCAGAGAGGGGTTGTTATTCAGGGTCCTAAGTTCTGGCTGCTTACCTGGAGTTTTGGGTAACAGTAAAGACTCAGGGAAGATGGCAGAAGGACAGGATCTGGGGGCACCGGAATGTGAGTGCAAACTCTGTGGCGGGCCTTGTTTTAAGTTGCCGGTTGAGCAGCAGAGCCATCCTGGCCTTGGGAGGAGATAGGGATGGATTTTATAGTAGATTTACCTGACAGTGGGGGCACACAGTAATTTGGACTGTAGTGGATTTATTTTCCAAACAAGCTCATTTTATTCCATGCAAAGGTCTACCATCAGCCAGGAAATTATCCAAAATGTTTGTGAATCATATATATAGATTGCATGGAGTGCCTCGCAGAATCATTTCAGATAGAGGGGTTCAGTATACTGCAAAATTCTGGAGGGAATTCATACAAACAATTGGATCCTCTCAAGGTCTGAGTTCAGGTTTTCACGCACGGACCAATGGACTGGCTGAGAAAACTAACCAAATTATTGGACAATATTTGAGATGTTATGTAAATTATCAACAAACCAACTGGGCTGATTTGCTGCCGTTTGAAGAGGTTGCTTATAATAATGCTGTACATAGTAGTACTGGGTTAACACCTTTCCAAATCAATACTGGGATGGAGTTTGTTCCTATGCTTGAATTGCCAAGGGAACACCCCCCCCCCATCCATGTCAGTAACTGAGTGGATGAATGCAATTAAAGATTCTTAGGAAAACACAAAAACGGCTTTGAATAAGGCAGCACAAATCCAAAAAATACAAGCTGACAAACACCATTCCCAGCAGCCACAATTTAAAGTGGGGGATAAAGTTTATTTGTCAACTAAATATTTAAAGTTACATTTACCTTCTAGAAAATTAAGTCCAAAATTTATAGGGCCTTTTCAGATAATTAAAGTAATAAACCCAGTAACTGTGAAACTTAATCTCCCTAGGTTATTGGGGAAGGTACATCCAGTGTTTCATAGTACTTTATTAAAGCCGGTTGTTGATTCTTCCTTGAGGCCAGCAGAACATGCACCCCCGAAGCCTTTGTTTATTGCAAGGCATGAACATTATGAAGTTAAGAAAATTTTGGATTCTAGGATTTTCAGGGGGAAGTTACAATATGTAATTTATTGGAAAGGCTATCCAATTTCACAAGCAACTTGGGTTAATAGCTGGAAAGTAAAAGCTGATGTATTGGTGAAATAGATTGGGAAATTCCATGAAAAATATCCACACAAGCCAAAACCGAATTCTGTGGGTGGCACAGGAGGTTAAAATGTGCATTGTATGATTGTGTTTAACCTGATTTCAATCTTTGTGTATTTTATGTCGTTGCAGGGGTTTCTTTTCAAATGAGGGAGGGCAGCCTGTCAAGCCTGAAATTGACATAAGTGTAGCCATTTTAGTTAGGCTTAGTATACTTTTTTTTACTTTCTCTGTGGCAGTCATGGGGGAAGGGTTTCCAGCTTGCCACATTCCTAAGGGGAGAGGAGTGGAGATAAAGAGAGCTGTTTTGGCTGGGTGATCTTTCTTCCCATGGGAAACGAGCTGTCCCTGCTTGGGCCCCTTGAGGTGGAGATTTATGACATCAAGCAACGTTGAATTACTTCTATTGGAGAATGTGACTTTTGGGGGTTGTTTCTAACTTGTAATATTGTGGGGTAATTCTGGGTTGTGTCAGATCCGGAATTACCATGGACTTTGCCAATTTGATGCTTTCCTAAATAAATCTTTTTTGAAGATGGACTTCGTTCTTTTCTTTTTAAATGGATTTCATCACTTGGAAACCTGACATCCACACACACAAATGGCACATACCCAATAGGTTGAGACTACAACTCCCAGAATCCCTTTAACAGCATAACTATGTTAGGTCAGTCAATATCCACAACTCACTTTACTCTTAGCCTGAAATAGAAAATAAATTACTGTTTTTTTTACATATAAGAGGGTTTGGGAGTAGAGCCAAAAAGGCACAGTAAAAACTAGTTATATTCTCTCAAGTAGGATAGTCACCATCTTTTTTTTTAGTAACTGCAAATAGCAGATCTGTATTACTATCTAAAATCATGCGTCTGCAAAAAGGGAACAATGAGGAGGAACAACTGTACTGGAGGACCTACACAGACTTTGAAAGTTCAGGCTACAATGGTCATAGGAGCACTTGACAGAGAGGAGGAGGGCTGTCCCGATCATTACATACCTGCATGCCGGCTTGGGTGAGAGGGGTTAAGAACGGCTGCCCTGGTACCTGCAGGAAGGACTGTCTTGGGGGAAGAAAAGGCCGTGCATTGGCTGCTCCAGGCTGGCTGAAGTGAAGGATTCCCATAGGGCCCTGTGGCTGCAGATTTGGCCTTACCAGCCTTTCTCTTGGAAACATTGGTTGCTGCCCCTGCTGGCTGAAACCTGGTCCAGGCTGGCTGAATGGGAGTGAATTTTGGTTGGGCACAGGATGCACACTGTTAAGAAGGGAGGGCGGTTGTGGAGCGGGGCTCCGCTGCTCAAACAAGTGATGGCTGGGAAATCTCAGCTCTGTTGAAAAAATCAAAATGAAAGGGCATGAAACCAACCCATCTCCCAAGCAAAATACCAGTTTTGGCCCAAACCTACTGGAAATAAGTCTCATGGAGAATTGCCAGGATCATGTCCAACAATTTCTTCCATTAGCCCAATACTCTCTACTCCAACTAGAAGTCACCAGTTCTGTAGATAAATGGAGTAGAAGGAGTGGTAGAACCTGGGGGCAGAGTTAAAAGAGGGATCAGCCTAGAATCCCTACATAGCTACAAGTGAACTAAATTTAACCTCCCTTGAATTCCATTGAGCCTTATCTAACTCCAAGCAGGTGCTAAACTTGAGAAGATTCCTGTACACAGGCATGTTTAGCAATAAATCAGTTTAATTGGACCTTCACATGTGGACCTGACAATAATCATTCTGTAGTTAGTGCATCACTTTCTGAAACTTTTCTGTGGTAAGGATGCATTAAGCAAGGTAAACAGTGTATAGGAAAGGGCTGGAGTAACAGTCATGTTGCTTCAGCAGTATGTATGTAATTGGTAAGTGCTGGACTTCAAACAAAGGAGGACGGGACAATTTTTGGATTGGCCAAATGATGATTCTGGCTTCATAGTTCATGCCCAAACCCCTCCCTGAGAACCAAGGAAAAGGTCTCTTTCAACTGGTAAGACAATGGCCATACCTCCCATGAAGAAAGGTTCTCTCTCCTGCAGAGGTGGGGGCGGAAGTGGGGGCGGTGGCCCTCGCCACTGGTCTTGAAGGGAAAGTCGTGGGGCCTGGTTGAAATTGGTAGGAACAGGTTCAGGAGGGTTTTGTTGAAAATCTGGAGGGCCCTGCAGGATAAAAAAAGGTGGGATGAGGGAGAAATGAGGCACAATTCTTCCTGTAGCATTTTGTCATCAGTCCATTTAGTTTTGGAAGAAAATGTCTAATAGATGAAAGTATCTATTTATAATCTGCACAAATGGCCACCATCTTTTGTTGTGACTGTGAACCCAGATTCTAAGGACAACATGTCTACAGGGAACTCAAAATGTTTTAATAATCACAGCAGCCCTGCAAGAATGCCATTTCTTTTCGAGCTTACTGAAATCCATACAATTATTGAACTTCTATCCCACTGATCCCAAAGTATGAATGTCTACTTTATGCTCCCGACACTGTTAAAACCATGATATTTATTTGCTATTTAATACAGCCTAAGCCTAAGCAACTAAAAATGAAGCTACTTTAATTTTCTGGTGTCTAACAATGATCCCTTGCCCCCTTCATACACATATGCACACACATATATGTGCTTATTTCAATAAGGAAGACAACATTTGATGCCTACATTATACTAAGTATCTAAGCAGCTGAGATATTCATTATAAAAAAGTATGAAAAATTAACTTAGATATCCTACTCTTCATTTTAAATGATTACAGACAGATATTTAGCTATTTCATCAACAGTAAGGGGAGAAACTGTGTAAAATGTAAGCTCCATAATTCGTTTTCTTCCCTGTAACAACACAATGACAAAATGTACTTCTGTCCATTAAAAAGACAAGGGCTTCTTAAGACCCAAATGCTTATTAGCTAAGCTAACAGAAAGTGACAATAATTATCATTCTTATATACCCAAAATAAAAATTATTAAGTTAGAAACATTTGCCAGTTTCTATTCCCATTGATACTTCAAGTCACATGTTATTATCACCACCACCATCATCATTCAAGAACCAGTTGAACAAAACAGTTGTCCAGCTAACTTGCACACTTGCTATTGTAATGCCACTCCCTGGATAGTGGAGTCTTATTTTATGTTAATGATTGCTTCATATGCATATAAATGTGAATGCTTTGATTAGTATGTTATAGGATAAGGACCATAACATCTTAGCCATGTGTAGAGTCCTCAATTTACAACCATTCGTTTAGTGACTGTTTGAAGTTACAACAGCACTGAAAAAAGTGACTTATGATTGTTTTTCACACATACAACAATTGTAGCACATTGTGGTCACGTGATCAAAATTCAGGTGCTTGGCAACTGGTACGTATTTGTAACAGTTGCACTGTCCTGGCAATCACATGTTCACAATTTGTAACCTTCCCAACTGGCTTCCACCAAGTGAAGTCAATGGGGGAAGCCAGATTCACTTAATGACATGATTCATTTAACAACTGTGACAAAAAAGTTGTAAAATGAGGCATAACTCACTTATCAACTGCCTTGCTTAGCAACAGAAATTTTGGGCTAAATTGTGGTCGTAAGTCAAGGACTACCTGTACTTAAGTATGTAAGATTTGCCATGTTCTGTAACACTGAACTAGTGAAGTATACTTTCCCTCAAGTGACTCAATGAAATCCCTTTGGAAAGCAGGAAGCCCCCTCCCACCAAAATTTGCTCAGTCACTCATGCCCTTGTGACCTCTCATCTGGATTACTGCAGAATATGGTTACTAAATGAACATGGGTACTAAATGGTGTTGGATATTCAACATGTGTAACACCACTACTGCATGAGCTGCCCTGGATACCAGTGTGTTTCTGGGTGCAATTCAAGGTCCTGGTTGTCACCTTTAAAGCCCTTCATGGCTTGGAACCAGGTTACCAAAGGACCACCTTATTCCAGCTGTTTCTACTCATCCAATTCAGTCCAGCAGGTTATTTTGTTTATTCAATTTCTAAAGTTGCCCATCTCAGTCAATGTCTGGGCAGCTTACAATTCAAAAAATATATTACAATCAAAATATGAAAAACATTTTAAAACAGTAAAAACAATAGAAACCTCCAAACTAAATAGCAATAGCATTTAGATTTATATACCGCTTCACAGTGCTTTACAAACCTTCCTCTAAGTCAGGGGTGTCAAACACAAAGTGCATGGGCCACATCCGGCCCACGATGTGGTCGGATCCAGCCCCTAGGGCCATCCTGGAAAATGTAAGGGGCCGGCCCACATCGCTTCGGCCCGGTCTACCCAATGTGAAGAGGAAACATTGGGCCAGCATACCTTTGGCCCGGTCTACCAAGTGTGAAGAGGAAACATGCCAGCAGTTTGGGGAGTGGCATCAAGCTGACCACGCCCAGCCCATCAGCCATGATCGCCCACCCAGCCCCCCGAGTTCAACCACAGCCCTGATGCAGCCCTCAATGAAATTGAGTTTGACAACCCTGGTCTAAGTGGTTTAGAGTCAGCCTATGGCCCTCAACAATCTGGGTCTTCATTTTACTGACGTCGGAAGAATGGAAGACTGAGTCAACCTTGAGCCAGTGAGAATTGAACTGCTGGCAGTCAGCAGAATTAGCCTGCAATATTGCATTCTAACCAATGTGCCACCATGGATCGTTGCAGACAAAGAAGAGAACAAAAAATGAAGCAACATTGTCATTCCAAACATTGCATCTGAAAAGCTCAGGATTTTCAACCAACACAATATACATACAAACTTTAAACCCCAAAATAAACTAAGGTAGAAGCTTGGAGATATTTGGCCAGTTAGCAATACAGCCAGTAATTGAGGCCCTTAACACATTCAACACCCCAGGCTCAGGAACATAGCCAGGTTTTTAGGGCGTTACAAAAGGCTAACAGGGTTGGGGCCATGTTGGGCATGTGATGAGACCTGTCAGGTAAGGAATGTCAGCTGGCGGGGACTAGGAGACGTGCCTTCTCTGCCCTAGCCGCTGCCCTCTGGAACATTCTCCAACCCTCTTAGACTTTCATAGGCCATGAAAACCTGGTTATGTGCCTGGTTATTTTTCACATTTCTGAAGCACCCATCTCTCTCAAAGAGGGACTTTTTTTTGGGCAACCATATATATATATATATATATATATATATATATATATATATATATATATATATGGTCTTGGTGTATTGGTCTTGTCCGTGTAAGGTTGAGAATACCTTGGCAGCGTTTGGAGAATCTCATCCGTCATCTTCAGGCTGGTGTCTTCAACTTACGTTCTCCTGGGAGAAGTGTGTGATCGTGGCTGTTTTTCCCTTTTAAACTCTAGAGTTGGATGTGTTGTTACTTTTTGATTGGTTTGTGGAGTTGATGTATGCAGATTGGATGGCTTTTTCCTGAGACCCTGTGTGGCTGAGGTGCTGGAGGTGTGTCTCTCAGCCTTTTTGTTGTTATGACCTGGGTAATGGGCTGTGTGATGACCTTCTGAGTTCTATTGTTGTGATGTCCTGGGTGTATATATATATTTGTTTTCGTAGATTTTCACGGGTAAAGGTATGTAGGTCTTGGTGTATTGGTCTTGTCCCGTGTAAGATTGAAATACCTTGGCAATGTTTTAAATCCCATCCGTCATCTTCAGGCTGGTGTCTTCATCAGAACGAAGCTGAAGACACCAGCCTGAAGATGGCGGATGGGATTTAAATGCATGCCAAATATTCTCAATCTTAGTTAATCCAACTCTATATATATATATATATATATATATACACATACATACATATATTCTATATTGTTTTTTAATTGTTTTATGTTTTTATATAATTTTTTTATTTTATTTCCAAAGTTAAAATACAAACTCCCCCCCTCCCCCAAAAAGAACAAACCAAATGTCAATGTCCAAGACAGCGCGCTGTTCAAAGTTGCCACAACGTGCCATTTTGGAGTTGTCACACACACGCAGGGGGAGAGGGATTCATGGGGTGCACAGGTGGGTGTTGGGTGATGGGACTCATGCTGGGAGAGGTCTGGAAGAATGAGGAGCCAGGAAGACAAGCCAGCTGTGGTCGGTTCAGAAGCCATCCAGGCCTGAAGAGTACTTGCTGGAGCCGGCCAGGGAGTAACTGGGAACAGGAGGGCGGGGCACGCTGGGGTGTGCTGAGTCCGTATAGCCAGCTGGCTAGCAGAAGCCAGTAGAGCTGGCTTGAAACCCTTTTACTTGTATTGTTCACCACGTGCCAAGCCGAGACTCCAGTAAAGAGACTTCTGAGGGTTCTGCTCACAGTGTGGCCTCTTCTTTCGCTGGCTTGCCTTGGAACCATGACAGGTAGCCAGCATTCCCCATCCTCTTTCTTTTGTGTTCTGGGCTGCTAGCTGCTTCCAGCCTGCTCGTAGGCTGCTGCGTGCTGATTCTAGTCAGTTTTGTTGTCAGCTGTTTGTCAGCTTGTTCAGAATCAGCTGTTTGTCAGGGTGGCTTGCTGATTCCGGAAGCAGCTGCGTGTCGGTGCCAACCGGTGGGATGGCCTTAGAACCAGCAAAGGAGACCGATGTGGGAATGGCAGAGGGGGTCACAACCCATGTGGGCAAACCCCCGGAGCCAGCTGCTGGGGCTGCCCAGCCAGGGGTGTGTCCCAAGGAGTAGGAGGGCCACCAGTCTGGCCCACATGATCAAGAGGAGACAGCCACATTAGAAGGTTCGGCAACACAGGCTATTGGAAAGTGGTGGAAAAATTCCACAGCTGCTGCTGGGACTGGGGCTCAACTACCGACTCCAAGCTTCCCAGGCTCAAACTTGACAGAATGGTGGGAGAGGAAGGTAACAGACAGTGATGAGGAGGCAGACTGGAGTTATTCCACCATGTCAGGAAGTCAGACAATGGAACTGCTACGAGACTGCCTGGTTGAGGCCAGCCGCAGGGACACCGGGGATGATCATCAAGGCTGTCATCGAGGCTCTGCCTGGAGACAAGTGACAGCAGGTCCCAGGGGCCCCAGACTGGGGGCAGGGGGGAAAGTGACAGCAGGGTTCGCCTTAGTGGAGTCGGGGCGGCAGGAATTGATGACCGGGGAGGTGACGTGGTTAGTGGACAGTTGTTCTCAGCAGTTAGCCCAGAAGCAGCATGTTAGTCCCCCTTCCAGTAGGCAGCCAGGGCCACCCCCTGGAGACCCTGAACATCGGCAGTTTGGTGTGGCCTCCTTGGGGCAAGGGGCCCCTCTAGGCTATTGCCAGCTGTAGTCATAGAACCACACCAGATTGGCCCAGGTCATTAGTCACATGAACCGCTATGCACACCTATACCCCAGCCAGTGGGTCATGGTGGATGTGGTGACAGCAGCCCTGAATGGGTAAGTGGTAGACTGGGTAGCGAATCTGTAAAGTGACAACACTTGGGAGTTGGGAGATGTCAACCTGCTGCTGGAAGCTTTACAATGCTGTTTCGAGGACATAACTCAGACCCAGAGGGCTGAAGGAGAGTTGATGGCATTAAAGCAGGAGCCTCACCTGGCACTGGACTATATACAGTTCTGCTGGCTTGCTGGCAAATTATGACATTGGTCAGAACAGCTTCTGGTTCATCAATTTAAAGTGAGGCTTGATTGAGGCCTGCGGCAGGCCTGTGCATACCACAGCCTGCCCCCTCAGCTAAACGAGTGGTACTGGGCAGCCACAGAGTTAGATGCCAAGTTGAGGGAGTGCCACCCCAAGGGGGACCTGGGACCCAGGCCACGCAGGTCCTCTGAGTGGCAGTTGACCATCAAACACACGGCCCCCATCATGAGGGGGCAGTCAGGGCCCCAGAGAGGCCTGCTTACCTGCCTATGTTGTGCTTTAGATGAGGTCAGCCAGCTCAACTGGCCAGCTAAGTGCCACGCCGAAGGGGAGGAACAGAGACTCCGGACCAGGAAAAACCAGGAAGACCCCCAGGAAGACTCCCAAGAAGTTGAGGGCAGCCCAGCAGATGGGTGAGGCCCTGCCAACACTACCGGATGAGGGGGAGACGGTCCCAGAGACAGAGCGGGTCCCAGACGACAGCAACAAGGGGGACCAAGGTCTGATGGTGAGTGCCCCCATCTGACCATTCGTGGTCCCAGTGTCTCACAGCCCCTGGGAGGAGGGCTCATGGAGTGTTCAATGCATTGACTGACTCCGGGTGCACCCGATGCCTGATTAACTTGTCAGCAGTCAACAAGCTGGGGGTTAGGACATGGCGGTTGGCCAAGCTGCTGCGGTTCGAGGTGGACGGGTGTTGTGGTTAGCTGGCAGCAGGTGCAGATGGCTGAGGAGAGCGATGACTGATGAGGGGCCAGGACCATCAGGGAGTGGACTGCTGCCTTCAGGGATTGTGGGGGCTGGCAGCAGTGACGAGGAGGTTCCCGAGGAGCCTGTGCCAAATGCGCATGAGCGCAGGATGATTCGTAGAACAGCTGGAGCAGCACAGGTGACTCAGGAGTAAGGATGCAATGTAATGGCCCCTCCCTCCAGGAAATATAAGCCTGGTTTCAAAAGGTTTTTGCTTTTGCAGAAAGCAAAAACATTCTATGGACTCAGCATTGTGTGTGGAGACTCCGGCTTATCTGAAGAATTCTGTCAAGGCTTTTCTGGTTGGACTAATTGGCTGCAAGCCATCTTTTATCTACAAAGAAGTTATTTGTAGTTTAAAGCTATGAAGGTTTGAGTTGCTGCTTTTGTTTGAGATTTTCTTGCAGGTAACAGGGTTGGGTCAGAACAACGGGTCCCTGCTGGGGGCAGCCCCTACCACCCACATCATGGAGCCCGTAAGGTTGGAGATGGCTATGCACTGGGAGATGATCTGCTTCATGGTTGTACCAAAAATGACTGAAGCGGTGATCCTGGGCTTGGCCTGGCTGGACAAATGGGGCCCAACTTTATGGTGGGAAGGCAGGTACAGGAGGCTGAGGATAGCCTGTGGCCCCTTTCTTCCACTGCATGAGCATGTCCGTAGGGAGACAACCTGTTGTGGTTCACTGGCAGCCTGTGCAGACGGCAGAGGTATCGGACAGTGAGGAAGAAAGGGAACCAGGCAGGGAGTCTGGAGAGGACTTGGACGAGGGTCCTGCGTCTGATGCACGGATGGGGCCAGGACCATCAGAGTCTGGCAGCAGCGAAGTAGAGGACCCAGGGGAGCCTGTTCCCAGTGTACGTGTGTGCAGAGCTGCTAGAAGGCGAGAGCAGCTGAAGCAGAAGGGGAGACTCAGGAGTAAGGCTGGGAGGTGATTGCCTCTCCCATCAGAGATAAAAGTCAGACCTCAATGACGAAAGCTTTGCAAGAAGCAAAGCAGTTCAATATATTCTGAGTCCTTCTTGAAGCTCTGTGTATTCTGGTCAGTTTTTTCTGGTACTGTTATAATTAATTTGGATACTTCTGTTTTTGGCAGCATTCCACAGCACTGACAGGCGTGTGCTTATCTTGGGGAACTGTTTAAGTTAGTTTTGGCTGTGAATGAAAATAATTCCCAGTGTTGCATTAAAATAGGTTTTGCTTTTAAAACAAGTTTGTGTTTAATTACGTTTTACGAAGCCTGGGTCAGAACACAACCTATGTTGGTGCGTTAGAGAACCGAGAGCCTCCCATACCCCTCGGAGTATGCTGACCTAGCAGACGTGTTAAGCTAAAAGGTGTGCAACGTCCTGCCACCTCAGCGGTCAGTGGATCCTGCTATTGAGATTATTCCCGGGGTGAAATTGCCCAAACCCAAAATATATTCAATGATTCCCTGGGAACTGGAGGAGCTGCAGGCATACATCGACAAGAACCAGGCCAGGGGATTCATCCAGCTGGCACATTCCAGGATTGCTGCCCTGATGTTCTTTAAGGAGAAAAAAGATGGGTCGATGCGCTTGTGCATGGACTTTCAGGGCATAAACGGCGTGTGTATTGAAAACATGTACCCACTACCTGATGGACATGTTGGCTCACCTGGCTAGAGGTAGCATCTTCACTAAGTTGGACCTACGGCAGGTATACTACAAGGTTTGCATAAGGGAAGGGGACAAGTGGAAAACAGCCTTCAACTGCCCCCGGGGAGTTACCAGTTTAAGGTGATGCCGTTTGGGTTGCAGGGGGCCCCTGTGGTGTTCACGCAACTTATTAACAAGGTGCTGCATGAGCACCTGTACAAGAACATATTGGTCTACCTGAATGATATTTCAGTTTATACGGAGACCATGGAGGAGCACACTCAACTGGTCCAGCAGGTATTGAAAAAATTACTTGTGGCACATCTGTACGTAAAACTGTTGAAGTGTGAGTTTCATCACACCTCCTAGAGTGGCAGGGTCCCAGAACGTGAAAGCAGTTGCAGAGCTTCCTGGGGTTTGCAAACTTCTATAGGCAGTTTATACCCTCGTTTGCCCGAGTAGCTTTGCCAAACACCAACCTCCTGAAAACCAAACTTGCCGCAACCAAGTCCCTGGGCAACTAGCCCCTTCAGTGGACTGTGGAGTGCCAACAGGCCTTTGAAAAGCTGAAAGGCCTGTTTGCCCAGGAGCCGATCGTCAAGCACCCTGATCCCGAATGACCCTTTGTCATACAAGCGGACATCAGCGACATAGCCATCAGGGCCGTCCTGTTGAAGTGCAACAATAAAAGCGAGCTGCAGCCTTGCACCTATACCTCCCGGAAACTCACCAATGTAGAATGACGGTGGGCAATTTGGGAGGAGGCCTTTGCAGTGCACTGGGCACTGGTGACATGGCGACATTTCCTGGAGGGGAGTAAAATACCATTCAAACTATGGACAGACCACAAAAATCTGGAGGCTTTACAAACCCCAAGAAAATTGTCACTGAAACAGGTGAGGTGGGCAAAATATTTGCAGCATTTTCAGTTCACCCTCAAGTATATACCAGGAGGGAAGAATTTCTTGGCAGACACCCTGTCCTGGCTACCACAGTACAAGAGTGGCTGGGAGGAAGTAGTGCATACAATCATCCTTCCAGTCCAGCTGGCGGCAGAGATTGAGGTGCAGCAACAAGCCAAGGGAGGATCAAGCTCCATCATGACTAACCTGACCCAAACCCTGAAAAATGCCTTGTTGACCAAGCCCTAGTTCCTAGGGAACCAACAACCAAGACCTGGTTGGGCCCAGAGGGCGGTGTCCCTCTGGTAGATTTGTGCCCTCAGTTTTTGGGTTTTCACCGCCACCTCGGGCCCCAGGAGTAGGGGTGGTGGGGTGGCCGTGGTTGACCGGAGACCTTGTTTCCAAGGAGGAGTCACTGTTCCAGAGATAGGTGGGAGTGAGACACTCCTCTTGGTGAGGGGGAGCCCAATGGTGGGTGGGCTGCTGCTTTGCATACCTTTCAGCCCAGCTATGTGACAGCGGCCCTACCTGGGCTTCTCGATGTTCTCTCGGGGTGGCGGTGGAGTTCGGGGCTTATAGTCCTGGGGGACTTCAATCTGCCCTCCCTGGGGGTGCGTCGGGTTTAGCCCAGGAATTCATGGCTTCTATGGAGGCCATGGGCCTGACAATT
The DNA here is from genome assembly GCA_009733165.1 of Naja naja. NCBI lineage: Eukaryota > Metazoa > Chordata > Lepidosauria > Squamata > Elapidae > Naja > Naja naja. The sequence continues at coordinate 3,178,103 of SOZL01000007.1, read as the reverse complement.
AATTCAGGGCCCGACCCATGAGGGGGGAACACTCTTGACCTAATTTTGTCTCTGAACAGTGGTGTAGTGACAGAGGGCAGGCCATTTTGCGGCTGTGCCGTTCCATGGTCTGATCACTATCTCCCTAGGCTGGTCTTCAACAGGCAGCCCCCCACTGCTGGGATGAGGAACCAGCTTAGATGGTTTCGCCCAGGCGCATCTTATGGACCGGGCGGTTCTCGGCGGAGCTGGGGTTTCTTCCTCTTCCCTTGCCCACAGCTCTGTTGAGGACCTGGCGGCTGCTTGGCAGCAGGCAGCTTCAGAGGCTCTCGACAGGGTTGTCCCCATCGACCCCTCACCTGCGTGTGGTGGATCGGATAGCTCCTTGGTGACCGGAGGAGCTCCGAGGAGATGGCTCTGTCGGAGGGCTTAGAGAGCAGGTGGAAGTCCACCCGTTCCCAGTCGATCGAGCCCAGCTAAGAGCCTATATTGAGACTTACCTGGTAGCTGTGAGGCGGCGAGAAGTCTTATCTCTCCGCCTCATAGCGTCACCCAGTCTAACGCCCAGCCGCCCTGTTTGGGTAACCCGTTCTCTCCTTACCGTGTAGGGGAGGGCAGACCAGCTGAGGCAGGAGCTGAAAGTTTGGTCAACATCTGCCGGATAAGATCGCTGCCCGATTGAGGCGGGTTGCCCTCTGATTTGCAGTGGTCTGAGGAGCGGGATGCAGGCAGTCTGGCCAATGCGATCTGGGATGAGTTGATTCGACTCTGTTTCCGAGGATGAAGTGGGCGGGATTATCCGGCGTCTGAGTTCCACCACATGTTTGTTGGACCCGTGCCCTTCCTGGCTGGCTTATGCCGCCAGGAGGAGTCACCTGCGGCTGGCTCCGGGCAGTTGTCAGCGCTTCATTAAGGGGAGGTGTCTTTCCCACTGCCTTGAAGGAAGGCGGTGGTGAGACCCCTTCTGAAGAAGCCTGCCCTGGACCCTACCGTGTTGAACAACTTCGTCCAGTCTCCAACCTTCGTTTTTTAGCGAAGGTTGTTGATGTAATTGGCTCAGCAGTTTCCGCTTTTCCTGGATGAAGCGGACTACCTGGATCCGTATCAATCGGGCTTCCGGCCTGGTTTCAGCAGGCGGCATTGATCTACACTGATGGATGATCTCTGGAGGGCTCCGGACAGGGGTTTTCCTCTGTCCTGGTCTATTAGACCTCTCAGCGGCTTTGATACCATCGACCATGGTATCCTTCTGCGGCGCCTCGGGGGTTGGGTATGGGGCACTGTGCTTGGTGGTTCACCTCCTACCTCTCCGAGGCGTCGCGGTCGGTGTTGGCAGGGGGCAGAGGTCTACCTGAGGGTGCTCTCTTGTGGGGTCCTCAGGGGTGGGTCCTCTCCCCCTGCTATTTAATCTATAAAGCAGCTGGGTGAGATCATCCGTGGTTTTGGGGTGAGTTTCCATCAATGCGCTGATGATACTCAGCTGTACATTTCACCCGAACCAGATCGGTGATGCCCTCTCCTGATGACCCAGTGTCTGGATGCGATGCAGGTTGGGATGAGCGGAAACATGCCGTCTCAACCGGCCAAGACTGAGTGGCTGTGCGTACCGGCATCTCGGCCCAGTTTGAGAGTGTCCATCTTTGGCCATAGAGTGGTATTACCTGTGGATAGAGGCGCGAATCTGGGGTCCTCCTGGATGCTTTCTCCGGTTGGAGGAGCAGGTGGGGGCGTCGCCAGGGGCGCTTGCCCAGCTTCGTCTGGTTCGCCAGCTGCGCCCTTTTCTGGACCGAGATGCCCTGCGCGCGGTTACTCATGCCCTTGTTACCTCTTCGACTACTGCGCTCTCTATTTAGGACTGCCCTTGCATACCATCCGGTGCAGCTGGTGCAGAATCGAATCGCTGGCGGGTGGTGATGGGAGTTTCCAGTTCTCCCATGTTACCCCCCTCCTCGCTGCCTTCATTGGCTACCGGTTAGCTCCGGGTGAGTCAAGTTTTAGTGTTAACATTCAAAGTCCTTCATGACATGGGTCCCCAATATTTAAGGGGAGGCGGCTCCTGCCGACATCAAATGCCAACAGCCCTGTCGCGAGCACATAGCAGGACTCCTTGGGTCCCATCGGCTGGCCAATGCCGGCTGGCGGTCCCCCGACCGAGCCTATTCTATAGCGGCCCCAGACCTCTGGAACCAACTTCCCTGGAGCTCCGTCTGGCCCTGACCTCCGCACCTTCGCCATGACTTGAACCTGGTTGTTTAACCAATCCGGTTGTGATTTTCTGGGGCGGGATGGTTTTATGGGATAGTTTTAAGGGATATTTTTATGGGTGTACTTGTAATTGTAATGGGGCTTATTTAGTTTAATCTGCTTTTAAATTATTTATTGTTGCTGTTGTTTTATTTGTAAGCCTTGAGTTCTTGAGAGGAGATGGCTGCATATAAGTCCCATTAATAAATAAATAAATAAATAAACAATGGCTAACCCATTGGGGGGTGGGGTGGCATGGAAGGGCACTAAACTATAAGTTCCCAATGTACTGAGAACACAGGTGCTGCAACGTTGCCACGATGTCAAACAAGCCAGTCACTTCTGTTTCCTGAAGACGCTACACCTGGCCAATAAGCATTTCTGGTGGCCATGGATGGAGGAAGACATTGATGCCTATGTCAAAAGTTGCCCTATTACATAAAACTTAAACAGCAGATAGCGAGAGATCTTGAAAGATGGGAAAATATACAATTATCCCTTATTGGTAGAATATCGACAGTTAAGATGAATGTATTACCTAGAATTCTATATTTATTTCAGACAATCCCAATTAGACTTGGGAAAGAGTACTTTGAATAAAATCACATCAAAATTTATATGGCAGGGCAAAAAGCCAAGAATTAAATTTAAGCTATTACAAGATGCAAGGTCAAAGGGGATTAGCACTACCAAACTGGGAATTGTATTATCAAGCTGCAAGTTTGATGTGGGTGAAAGAATGGATAACATTGAGAAATAATAGATTGTTAACTTTAGAGGGTCATGATTTATTACTAGGATGGCATGCTTTATGGTATAAGGAACTAAAAAAAGGATATTTAGAAGACACTATGTTCGAAAGCTTTATTTTTAAATTGGGAAAAACTAGAAAACAACATTATATACAAATTCCATTATGGGTATCTACTATTGAAGCTTTTCATATTCAATAATATAAGAAGGAACAAACAGTTAGATATGGAGAGATTTTAAATGAAAAGGGTGAACTCAAATGATGCAAACACTACAAGAACAAGGTATAAAAAAATTGGTTTTCATATTTGCAAATACAATCTAGATATGATGAGGATGTTAAGACTGAAGGTATTTATAAAAAACCAACTGAACTAGATAAAATTTTGATGGGTACGAACGAAAAAGTGATTAAAACTCTATGGTCATTTATTAGAAGTTAGAATGGAAGAGGAGCAGGTTAAGGAAACAATGATTGCTTGGGGGAAAAATTTTGGTTATGGGATAGATCTAGAGAGATGGCAAACACTGTGGGATCAGAATTATAAAATGACAATGTCAACTGCATATAAAGAAAATTTGTATAAGATGTTTTACAGGTGGCACCTATCCCGAGAAGGATTGCAAGAATGTTCAAGGACAAATCGGATAAGTGTTGGAAATGTCATCAGATACCTGGCTCCTACTACCACATGTGGTGGACTTGCGCTGATGCTAAAGATATTGGACTAAAATCCACATGTGGTTGGAAAAAATGACACAACAACATAGACTTGAAACCTGAGATATTTCTGCTGGGAATTGTACCAGAGACACTCAACAAAGAACTGAAATATTTGATTGTTAATGTATTGACAGCTGCCAGAATTGTATTTGCTAAAACTGGAGAAATGATAAGACACCTCGCAGGGAGGAAGTGATTAAGAAGATTTTGGACTGTGCGAAATGAGTAGATTAACATTTGAAATTAGGGACCAAGAAGAAAAGCAGTTTTATAAGATATGGAATATGTTCTATCAATGGTTAGATAAAAAGTTTGGTAATATATTTTGGGAATATAAAGATAGATAGAACTGTTGAAATAATATAGAGATTATAATATGATAGAGGATTAATAATAATGATTATAGTTTTCCTTTTTGTAATACTGAGTATGAATAATGAGAGGAAGGCACTGTGATTTTTGACCGACCGACATACTTGAAATTGATATGGATCTATGTGTTGTATGTTTGTTTGTTACGTTTGTTCTTTTGGAAAAATAAAACTTTTGTAAAAAAAAAAAAAGTTGCCCTACCTGTGCTGTTATGAAAACCAGGGCGGGGAAACCTCTGGGCCTGCTGCAGTTGGTTACTGACCCTGTTAGGCCATGGGAGGAGATCACCATGGATTTTATTGTGGACCTCCCAGAGAGCCACAGGAGAATGGTGAACTGGACAGTGATAGACCTTTTTTTCCAAGAAGGCCCACTTCATCATGTATTCAGGCTTACCT
>SOZL01000007.1:3044487-3173533 GCA_009733165.1 Naja naja | reverse complement strand
ATATATAATATATATATATATATATATTTGTTTGTTTTCTCATAGATTTCCATGGTGTAATGTAGGTCTTGGTGTATTCAGGTCTTGTCCCGTAAGATTGAGAGTATCTTGGCAACATTTAACTAAATCTCATCCGTCATCTTCAGGCTGGTGTCTTCAGCTTCGCTCTTCTGGGAGAAGTGTGATAGTGGCTGTTTTTCCTTTAAACTGCCAGAGTTGGCTGTGTTGTTACTTGATTTGTTGATGGAGTTGATGTATGCAGATTGGTTGGCTTTTTCATAAGACCCTGTGTGGCTGAGGTACTGGCTGTGTGTCTCTCAGCCTTTTGTGTTGTAATGATCTGGGTAATGGGCTGTGTGATGACCTTCTGAGTTCTATTGTTGTGACATCCTGGGTCTTGTGCTGTAATCTCCTGGGTCGTTGTCTGTGTTGCAACCTCCTGATGTTTTGTGTTGTAATCTCCCTAGTTCCGTGATGTAGTATCCTGGTGGAAGGCTGTGATGTGACATTCGGCCTTGGTTTGGCCTGAAGTTTGAGGTCTGGCTATGTGTTCATAGCGTGTCAGTTTGCTTAGTTTGGGGTCGGAGGGGGTGTAGCAGCTGGTGTTGCAGCCATGGTCTGGTTTCTGGACGGTGGTTGCCTTTCGTCTGTGGGGTGGGCTTGGGTTTGAGTCTGGTGAAGGAGATTGGTGATGGCATCATGTGTTATATGTACCAATCTCCTTCACCAGCCTGAAGATGACGGATGAGATTTCGTCGAAACGTTGCCAAGATACTCTCAATCTTACATGGGACAAGACCCGAATACACCAAGACAGACAGACAGACAGACAGACAGACAGACAGACATATAATTTTATTTTTTTTATTTATTTATTTATAAAATTTATTGGCCACCCATCTTACCACAAGGTAAACATTAAAACATAAATAAATTAAAACCAAACATTAAAATCTAATGACATGTGGGGATGGCAGGGGCAGAATGGGGGAGGTGGAATCTGTTGTTATTCGATCAACCACCTCCACTGCGCTGTTCCCCTGTTGGGACCCCAAGACAACTGGCAGAGCCAGGACAAAAGGATAGGAGAGTTTGGGCCAGCCTCACACTGTGGGGCAAGATCTTCCAGGGACAACAGCAGAGAAGGCCTTCCTCCTGGACCCTGCCAGCTGGAATAATCGGGCTGACAGTACCCACAGCATGCCTCCTCTGCTGGCATGACTGGGATGGGCCCAAGTGGGGTGAAACAGTCCCTCAAGTAGCCTGGACCCATGCCATGAAGGGCTTTAAAGGTGATCACCAACACCTTGAATTGCACCTGGAAGCAGACTGACAGCCAATGCAGCTCGAGGAGCAGTGATGTTACAGGCACCATTCTTGGGGGGCCCAAAACTGCCCGTACCACCACACTCTGCACCAGTTGTAGCTTCCAGATGCTCTTCAAGGGTAGCCCCATGTAGAGTGCATTACAATAGTCCAAACATGAGATGACCAGGGACTGAAGGACTGGGCACAAGGAATTCTGATCCAGGAAAGACCGCAACTGGTGCACAACACGAAGTTGTACAAAGGCTCTCCTAGCCGTGACTGCCAACTGCTCCTCAAGCAAGAGCTGCAAGTCCAGGAGAACCCCCAAGTTGCAGACCGGATCTGTCTGGGGCACTGCCAACCCATCCAGAGTCAAAGATGACAAAATCCTGGATCCCGGAGCCCTGTGTACCCAAAGCCATTTGGTCTTGCCAGGGTTCAGTTGAAGCCTGTTGTCCCCCATCCAGGCCTGCACAGCCTCCAGGCACTGCGAGAGGGCAGCCACACCATCACTTGGGTCAGCAAGAGTATAAATATATACAAACTGCTTTACTGTTGCTCATCTAAATTACAAAAGCACATTGATTCTATGGAAATTTCTGCATCAGAATTACTCTGGAATGATAAAGTAAACTTGTGCTAAAGTTTTATTTGATTATAATTTAAAAACGCACTGAACAACCCTGAACTCACTAAACAAAACTATAGGTACTGGGTTTTTTTCTGTTTCAAGAACATATCCTCACTTAAACCTTCACTGATTATGCTAAGCTGTGACATAGTTTTATTGCAGCATGTTACTGTGATCTCTTTCCCAGGAAAAATAATCATGTGGCTTATTTTTTTAATCAACCAGCTACAGAAAAATGGTAGGAAAACAAATCATTACAAGCTGTCTTATTCAATACAGCACAGAAAAATAACTCCTGGCTTAAATGTATGTGAATTTCTGTTTCATTCGTATACCTGAAATACATATTTCATATCCACAAAGCTACCCCCTTCCTATCTCTTCCTATCCTATCAGTCTATTCTGCACCTCCCTTATTTATTATTTATTACATTTCTATGCCACCCATCTCACTGACACAGCAACTCTGGGCAGCTTATAAATAAGTTACAAACCACCTCACTCCAGAGGCTCTCGGACATGCACAGGTAGTCCTCAACTTACAACAGTTCATTTAGTGACCATTCAAAGTTACAACAGCACTGAAAAAAGTGACTTATGACTGTTTTTTACACTTACAACCATTGCAGCATCCCTGTGGTCACGTCATCAAAATTCAGATACTTGGCAACTGGTTCATACTTATGACCATTGCTGTGTCCCAGGATCATGTGATCCCCTTTTGCGACCTTCAGATAAGCAAAGTAAATGGGGAAGCCAGATTCACTTAATAACCGTGTTCCTAACTTAACAACTGCAGTGATTCACTTAACAAGAAAGGTCGTAAAATGGAGTAAAATTCACTTAACAAATGTCTTGCTTAGCAACAGAAATTTTGGGCTCAATTATGGTTGTAAGTCAAGGGCTACCTGTACAAACCAGTATGAAGCACAATATAACAAATATATAAAAACCAACAAAACTGTGAGCAATAGCAAACAATGAAAGTTCTGCAGCACTCTACATCCCAACCTCTAATCTTTTGCCCAGTACTATCCACAAAGATACTGGGGATTTTTTTTACAGTTCTTCCACTAAAAGTCCTTCCCATCATCTATTTCCAGGGGATGAATCTGAGGAACTCTGTATAAAAATCTGCTGTACTGTGAAAATAAAGATAATATCAAAAGCCATCTAATACCAAGGAAGACATTTGATCTACACTGATTAGCATACTTGATGATGATCAACAACAGCTTTCTTGGCTTCTGTCTCTTTCTCAGTGGTACCTCCAAAGAGATTCTAAAAAAACCAAGTACATTTACATCCAAATACGTCCTTTACTTCTAAGCAATAGGCTTTTCCCATTGCATTTTATATTAATGCCCATACAAGGATAAAAAAACCTTTCACTTTCTTTGAAAAAATCCTTACCTTGAACAGGTGTTACTACAGTTCCTTTGAAGTGTGGATTTATGTGTATGTTTTTTGGCTGCTGGGATGCCACTGAAGGAGGAGTCATCAGTATTCTTGGGCTTTCTACTTGGGATGGCATATGAATTCCTTGAGAGGGAGGGGGTGGTGTATGATGCTGAGTGGGGACAGGGAGTAGACCTTGTGGTTGTTGTTGCTGCTGCTGTGGTTGTTGCTGCTGCTGCCGCTGCTGGAAAAAATTCCTAAGGGGTTGCTGATGACGAAATATCCTTTCTGAATGTGTCTGAAATTAAAAACAGAAAATAATATATCCATTACTTGGAAAATTTAAAAAATGTCCCCACAAGGAATACAGAAGTTTTATATGGGATTAAGCAGATTCATGGCTGCCGATAGTACCTACAAATTCATAGGGTGTCTCCAGTTTTTCTTGGGGAATAGGGAAATGAAAGTGGAGACATCCTAACCTTGTTGAACACCCATGCAGACTGAATGCACAGAAGACTGTTTCTTGGGTACAACTTAAGATTAGTTTGTTACGCACATGAGTACAGATAGTCCTAAATTTACGACCACAATTCCCCCTTTTACTTTCATTGTCGGAAGCCAGCTGGGAAAGTCGCAAATGGCGATCATGTGACCCCAGGACCCCGCAACTGTCATAAATACACACCAGTTGCCAAGCACCTGAATTTTGATCAAATGACCGTGGGGATGCTTCAATAGTCGTTAAGTTTAAGGACCAGTCATAAGTCACTTTTTTCAGTGCCACTGTAACTGTGAACAGTCCCTAAAGGAATGGTTGTAAGTCAAGGACTACCTGCATTACAATTCATAATTCTAAACCTACATTTATCAACAAGATTTCTGTTTTCATGATGGAGAACTGCAAGAAGTATCAAGAGTAGAACCATCACAAATCCTAAAACAGATCTTCAAATGATAAATCCCAGTTCTCCCAAATTTAAGAGTTTTCAGAATAAGGCTCTGAATCAAGCATTCACATTTAAGCAGCTAAACCCAAGCAGGCCTTCCACTACTTTAATTCCACAATCCAATCCATCACTACTGCAATTCAGGGTACCATAACAGCTGTCTGCGTTGGTAGTAAAGCAGGCCTGTGATCCTCAATTCTTCCCCTTTCATTGTTGTCTCTTCTTTGTTCTCCCAGCCCATGACACATTAATGACCCTCCTCGTCTTCCTCCTCTTCGGGAGCCATACCGCCCTTGTTTTAGCTGTCTTTCCCGCTCTTCAAATTCAAGTAATGCTGCTTTGGCTTCTGCAGAAAGTTCTATTAGATGAAACAAAAGATAATTTAGTATTTGCCAGAAGGATTAAGTGTTATGCACTAATTAAAGTTTCACTACAGTAGCAACACTGGCATGTGTGTAAAAAAGTGTTTGGGATAAACACATGTCCATCATCTGACAAAAATTAAATTAAAATAAAAAAATTAAAATAATTAACCTATTGTCTATTTTGTATTTCTAATACAAAGACCTGCAGATACAAATAGAATGACTGTGGCAAAAGAAAGCAAAAGTAGTACCAGTAGTTACATGTGCCTTGTGTACAATCCCAAAACCACTGGAGCCCCACTTGAACACCATCGCATAGACAAATTCACCATCAATCATGAAATACAGCTTTACTTGGAACAGCTTAAAACCTGCAAAGATACCTCTAACACAGGGGTGTCAAACTCGATTTCATTGAGGGCCGCATCAGGGTTGTGTTTGACTTTGGGGGGTGGGGGTAGCTGGGTCTATGTGTGGCCAGCTCAACACCACTCATGTCGGGGGGCACCTGTGGTGGCCCGGGTGGGGCTGTGGGATCCATTGTCTCCAGCGGAGGAAGGAAAGATCAGGGAGAGTGCCAAACGCTTGTCCTCCAGAAGAGCCTTGCTGTCTGCTGGTGGCCAAGTGATAAGGCAGGACCTTCCTTCCTTCCTTCCTCCTTTCCTTTTCTTTTTCCTTCCCTCTTCATTCTTCTTTCTTCTTCCTTCCCCTCTTTCCTTCTTTTTCCTTCATTGCTTTCTTCCCATCTTTCCTTCTTTTTGTCTTTCCTCTTTTCCTTCCTCCTTTCCGTTCCTTTCCTTCCCTCTTCATTCTTTCTTCTTCCTTCCCCTCTTTCCTTCTTTTTCCTTCCTTGCTCTCTTCCCATCTTTTTGTCTTTCCTCTTTCCCTTTCTCCTTTCCTGTCCCTTCTTTGATACTCAAATTGAAAAGGGGAAACATTTCTCCTTTTGCTTTGCTTTTAGCTTGTTTTGCTAGCCCTCTGATAAACGGAAACCAGGGAGAGGCGCATGCATCCACGGGCCCGTTTTTGGCCTGGATGGCCCCCTGAAGCCCTCTGCCAGTGAAAATGGAGCCCGGGGGGCTGCGTGCACACACACACACACGGTTCCAGTTTTGCTGGCAGAGGTCTGCAGGAAGCCATTCAGGCCGAAAACGGGGTCTGGGAGGGCCACACATGGCCCTCCTAAACTCCATTTTCACTTGCAGAGGCACCGTGGGCCGGTCCTTTGCTGTTTACATGGCTGCCCTGCAGGCCACAATTAAGCACCCCATCAGCCGGCCTTGAGTTTGACACCCCTGCTCTAGCACCACAAAACATATCTGCCTATCCCAGGTCCTTGGGAAGGACTTGATAGGTGGATAAAAATGTCAAATCCAGACTGAACATCTGGCTGACTATGCGACAAACCATAATTAAAAAGAAAACAAAAAAGCAAAAAAAAAAAACCCTCAAAGAGCAAATTTGATGGACCACTATGTCTTTTTCTGCCATCAGTTTTCTATGTTTCTACACTCACTTAGCATGGCACATACATTAAGACAATATATTAACATTTAAAGAATTAATTTGATTGTATCCTTCTAACATGGAAGAGAAATGCATATTTACAGTCTGGTGATAGTAAAATACTTTATTCTCTCAAGAATACTTTTATTACTAATTTTTAAAGTAAGATTAAATAGTTTTACTTTAACCTTTCTTTCTCCTATTATAACTTGCAAAAATTCAGTAATTAATTCATGGATATAAGAAATATACTGGTAGTCCTCAACTTATGACCATAATTGAACCTGGAATTATGGTTGGAAATCATAGCAGTCATAAGTTGAAGCATCATGTGACCAGGCCAATTTTTTTCAGCATTTTTGGTGGCAATCATTAAGCAAACAGCACAGTCATTAAGTGAATCCATTTTACCTAAAGGGTATTTTTTGCCGGAAACCAGAAGTAAACATCAGAAACTGGCAAAAAACATCAAAAATCATGGTCATGTCCTGCCCAAAAGATACAAGATTGACACCATGGAAAAGGCTGAAGATTTTTACAAACAACACTGCAATATTGAAGAAGATTCAGGAGATCAAGGAGAAGAAAAAGATATAATAGAAGGTAGAGACTCAGGACAAGCAATAGAAGAAAAAGAAAGACCACAAGAAACAGAAAGACCTAAGAGAAGAGGAGATGGAGATAAGATGGAATACTATGGAAGGAAATATGAAGAGCCTAAGGAATCTAGAATCACGAGAAGTATGAGAACAAGATACAATTAAGCAAACAGATAAGAATGTGGGATTTGGTCAATAAATATTAACGGACTCAACTCACCAATAAAACGCCAGAAAATATTTGCTAAACTACGAAAATTGAAAACCGACATAATTGCTTTGCAAGAAGTCCATATAAGACACGATCAAAAACATCTACTAGAACAACCTAAGTTAGGAAACCTGTTTGTATCACTAGATCAGAAAAAAAAGAGGTGTGGCTCTCTATGTGAAAAATAAGATTAAGGCAAAACAGATTTACAAAGATAAAGAAGGGAGAATCCTAATAGTTGAGATTAAACTAAATAACAAAAATACAATAATTGCCTCGATATACACACCAAATACAGCCCAAGAATCCTTCTATAAAAATCTTCATAACATAATCAGCGATATAGAGTACGATGGGCTATGTATAGTAGGGGACTTCAATGCGATTGTAGATAGGAAAAGAGACCACAAACATAATGATACAAGAAAAGGAAAAAAAAGAATACTCCCCAAAACATTTTTTGAAATGATCAGAGATCTAAATTTGATAGACCTTTGGAGAGAAAGGAATAATGAGGAGAATTATTACACATTTTACTCAAATCGCCATAAAGCCTGGTCTAGGATTGATATGGTTTGGATATCCAAAGATTTAGATTCCGAAATACGAAAAGTGACTATAGAGATTAACACCTGGGCTGATCACAACCCCATAAGCCTACAGTGGAAAGGACATAAGGTCACACCAAGATGGACTTTCCAAAGGGCAAATCTCAAAGAAAAGGAGTTCAATATAATGATGGAAAAAGAATTGGGTATCTTTTTTAAAATAAATAAACAAGATATCTCAATTCAGACTCTCTGGGACACTGCTAAAGCATATATACAAGGTGTAACAAAAAAGCGTAAATTGGCCCTTTCTAATGCAACAGTTAAAACACATGGATATTGGTGAAAAGTTTTTAAAGATAATAATGGCAATATATACACAACAAGAAGCAAAAATAATAATAAATGGAGAATTGACAAGTAACATTTACATACAAAAAGGTACAAGACAAGACTGCCCTCTGTCCCCATTACTATTCATATATACATTAGAAGTCCTAACAAGAATGATTAGGCAAGAAACACAGATTAAAGGATTGGAAATTAAAAAAGAAAAATTTAAATTACAAGCATATGCCAATGACTTAGTATTTTTCTTGGAAGACCCTGAACAAACAGGTCCGATATTATTAGAAAAACTTGAAGAATATGGAGAAGTAGCTGGTTTGAAAATAAAATACCTAGGAATTAATATTTCAGCACGCTGTTCAACAATTATGGAGGATAATGATGAGAACTTATTGAGACAAATTAAAACAGATTTAGAAAATCGGAATAATCTTCAACTATCATTATTAGGCAGAATTTTGGCAATTAAAATGAACATACTACCCAAAATTTTGTTTTTATTCCAAAATATACTGATTAAATTAAGAATTTTTTAAAAAGATCTGAATAAAATAACGTTAAATTTTGTGTGGCAGGGTAAAAGACCAAGAATTAAATTAAAACATCTACAAGACACTAAAGAAAGAGGGGGATTAGGCTTTCCAGATTGGGAACTATATTATCAAGCGGCTGCCTTAACATGGATTAAGGATTGGATAAACTTGGAAAATAAAAGACTTTTACTTTTAGAAGGGCACAATTTACAACAGGACTGGCATGCATATTTGTGGCCCAGTAGACATATGACACACCATTATTTTTTGAGACATAAAATTCGACAAGCCCTAATCTCAATTTGGAATAAAATAAGATCGCAAAACTATATGGAAACTCCAAGCTGGCTTTCCCCCTTAGAAGCCATATCACATCCGAATCTTTACAACCAGAAAAAGGCAGTCACATATAAAGATATCCTAACAGAAGAAGGAAGGTTAAAACAAAGATTGGAACTTAACCAGCAGGGCTTAATGTTGGAATGGTGGGCATATCTCCAAGTACAATCCAGATATGAAAGGGATAAAAAAGAATGGGGAATAAATTGTCATGATACAATATTAGATAAAATATTATTAGGATCAGAGAAGAAACAAATAAAGAAATTGTATAACTATTTACTAGATTATAAGATGTATGAGGAGCAGGTGAAAGAACCAATGTTAACTTGGGCCAGAAATTTTGGCTATAACATAAATTTGGATCAATGGCAGCAAATTTGGGATCGGAATAAAAAGATTACATTAGCCACATAGTACAAAGAAAACCTGTTTAAGATGTTTTACAGATGGCATCTCCCATCTACCAGGTTAGCCAAAATGTATAGCTCTCAATCACCTATATGCTGGAAATGCTTGAAAAAACAGGGCACCTATTATCATATGTGGTTGGAATGCAAGAAGATACAAGAATTTTGGCACAAAATAGGGCAATAGTTAGAAGAAATGTTGGACCTAAAAATAAATTATACACCAGAAATGTTTTTATTGGGAATAATAAATGAGAATTTCAAAAAAGCCAATATATATATCTAATCATTCATGTTATTACAGCTGCAAGATTACTAATAGCCCAAACATGGAAGTTAAAAGAAATACCGAATGATGAAGCAATAATAGAAAAAAAATTCAGTGCACTGAGTTAGTATGATGCTAGAACTGAAGGAGAGATATACTTTAGAATTCTATGCAATATGGGAAAATTTTTATAAATGGGGGGATATGAAAGGAAGTCTAAACAATGTGAAATAGAATTTAAGAAGAGATTATATTGCAACATGTTTAAGATAGAAATTGATACGAAGATTACAATGTAAATATACATATAGCTGTATATATGTACCTGCCTGGGAGGGTACACATGGCTGGCTCCAGGCAGTTACCAACGCTTCATTGTGGGAGGGGTTCTTCCCTACCACCTTGAAAGAGGCGGTCGTGAGGCCCCTCCTTAAGAAGCCTGCCCTGGACCCAGCCAACATGAACAACTTTCGTCCCGTCTCCAACCTTCGCTTTTTAGCGAAGGTTGTTGAGACCGTGGTGGCACAACAGCTCCCAGCTTTCCTGGAGGAAACCGAGTACCTCGATCCATTTCAATTGGGCTTCAGGCCCGGTTACAGCACGGAGACGGCATTGGTCGCGCTGATGGATGATCTCCGGAGGGCTCGGGATAGGGGATGTTCCTCTATCCTGGTCCTATTAGATCTCTCGGCGGCTTTTGATACCATCGACCATGGTATCTTATTGCGGCATCTTCTGGGAGTGGGAGGCACCGTTTTACGGTGGTTCTCCTCCTACCTCTCGGGATGCACGCAGTCGGTGTTGACGGGGCAGAGATCAGCGAGGCCCTCACTTGTGGGTGCCTCAGGGGTTGGTTCTTTCTCCCCTCCTGTTCAACATCTACATGAAGCCGCTGGGCGAGATCATCCGTGGTTTCGGGGTGAGGTTTCATCAATATGCTGATGATACCCAGCTTTTCATCTCCACCCGGACCATCTCAGTGATGCCCTCCCCGTGATGTCCTGGTGCCTGGAGGCGGTATGGATCTGGATGGGGAGGAACAGGCTCCAGCTCACCCAGACAAGACCGGTGGCTGTGCATACCGGCATCTCGGTCCAAGAAATTCCATCTTTGGTCATGGGGAGAGGTGTTGCCCCGTGGATAGGCGCAACTTGGGTGTCCTCCTGGGCATACGCTCAATATGGAGGAGCAGGTGGGAGCCGTCACCAGGGGGCTTTGCCCAGGTTCACCTGGTGCACCAGTTCGCCCTACTTGGACCAAGATTCCTCGCATGGTCACCCGCTCGTTGCCTCCCGTCTTGACTACTGCAATGCTCTCTATTTGGGGCTGCCCTTGCGGACTGTGTGGAGGCTTCAGCTGGTGCAAAATGTGGCCCTTGAGGCGTGATGGGGCGGCCTGATTCTCCCATGTGACACCCCTCCTGCGCGGTCTGCATTGGTTGCCGGTTGCCCTCCCTATAAGATTCAAGGTGCTGGTGTTAACCTATAAAGCCCTTCATGGCTTGGGTCCAGGGTACTTGCAGGAGCGCCTCCTACCAGCATCGAGGTCCAATCGCCCAGTACGCTCCCACAGGCAGGCCCTCCTGGGGGTGCTGTCAGCCAGACAATGTTGGTTGGTGGTCCCCCGAGGGAGGGCCTTCTCCTTGGGGGCACCCACCCTCTGGAACCAGCTGCCCCTGGGGCTGCGGTTGGCCCCTGACCTACATTCCTTCCGCCGTGATCTAAAGACCTGGCTGTTTTTACAGGCTGGCCTGGATTGAGAGGGACTGGGGATTTTAAACGGGGTATTTTAGTATTTTATAATATATTTGGATTGGGTAAGAATCTGATGATGTTTATATGTATTTTGTATTTGTACTTCTATGTGAGCCGCCCTGAGTCCTCCCCGGAGATGGGGAGGCATATAAATCCAAATATAATAATAATAATAAAAAAAATGTATAGGTACAGTATATAAATGTCTATACTGTTTGATGATAATTTGCTCATATAGCGATGTAAAGACTGAGATATATGTCAAAAAAGATCACCATGTTCAATGTTTTTAAAACCTACTTTTCAATAAAACTTTAATTAAAAAAAATCATGGTCATGTGACCATGGAACACCACAAAGGGCTGTAAAGTGAGCCAGTTGCCAAGCACCCAAAATGAAATCACAAGACCGCAGTGTGTGTATAGCCATAACAACTTCGAAATCAGGTCATAAGTAGGTTTTGTGGGAGTCTGTTGTAACTTCAAATAGTCATTAAGCAACTGGTCTTAAGTTGAGGATGACCTGTATTTGGTAAGATGGGACTCATTTCAGAAGTATTCAATAAAACACAAGAAGCCACTGGAAGAAAGGGAATCTTGTTGTCCTTGTTCTCTCACCTTTATGATTCTGAACTGTTGTTCCTAAATAATCTATTTCAAGTTCACACTTACCTGCTTTAAAATGCTTTTAGCCCAAAAGAGTTTCCTTTTAATTTAAAAAAGCAGCATTTAAGACATACCTCTGATACATTCATAAGAAAAATGCTTAACATATTTTATCAACATATATCCAATCTTTACCGCAGAATTCTTTCACACACAGCTAATGAAGTGAATCAGCAATTACCAGTATTTCTCTAGTCCCACCAAGTGTCAAAATAATTTGGCTACCCTTGGTAATAAAATAGTTTCAAATGCCATCTTTAATCAGCAAGGATGCTTTCCTCCAACAAAGACAACCTATCATAAAAGGTCACCAAAAAGTGACAGAAAGGAATTTCTTTTGGAATTTCAGCTAAAAGATTAATTTCTATTTTAAGTATTTTCTCAATTTTATTATTGAGAAATTATGATCACTCAGTGAAATTCCATTTCTATACCCATAATTCTTATTAAGAACAATCAATGAAAGTGACATTATGCTGTTTTTACATTTTTTTACTAGTAGACAATTATTGCAGATTGCTTAACAGCTCCAGCTGACAATGGCCTTTTACAGAAAAACTTGAACTGCAAAAGTTGCTTAATATATATTTGCAAACTGTTAATCAGATATCATAGGGCTATTTTTAGTGGCTACAGCATTTTGATATTGTCATTTATAATAGCAAGGAAAGAGCTATCAAATAAATCACATGTATTTTCAAATATATGGCAGTGTGATGGCTTAGCAGTTAGGATGCTGGGCTTCTCAGCTGGAAAGCCGACAGCCCAGATGCGAGACCCAAGCATCACACGACAGGGTGAGCTCCTGTCTTCATCCTAGCTCCTGCCAACCTAGCAGATAGAAAGCATGCAAATGCAAGTGGGAAGGTAACATCATTCTGTGACATCATGCTGGCCACCACATGACAGCAGAAACATCTTCGGATAGTGCTGGCTCAATGACCCTTGAGATCCTTTACCCTTTATTTCCAAATATTCTTCTAAGATAATTCTGTACAGACAGCTTGCTAACTTTATACTTTTTAAATGAGCGTCTGAGAGGTTGAAAACTAAAAGGGAATTTTTTGTGATAGGGGAAAAACTTAAGCACAACAAATTTTGCTGTTTCTTAGAATCATCTTAGACTGATTTTTCCAGATGAATTCTATACAGCTACTCTTCAAATGTTCCATTATCAAAGGACCTCCATTATTTCCAGACTTAACCCAACTTATTTTAACTCTAACCCTAAATGGCTTTAGAATGGCCTATGAGGCCCTCCTGATATACAGGCAATCCTCAAATTCCAACCTTTCATTTAGCGACCATTCAAAGTTGTAATGTCACTGAAAAATGTTATTTACAACCAGTCCTCACACTTAAGACTGTTGCAGCATCCCCACAGTCACTCAATCAAAATTCAGGCATCCCAGGATCATGTGATCACCATTTGCAACCTTCCCAACTGGCTTTCAAGAAGCAAAGTCAATTGGTGAAGCTGGATTTGTTTAATGACATGATTCATTTAACAAATGCATTGATTCACTTAACCATGGCAAAAAGGTCATAAAATCAGGCATGGCTTGCTTAAGAACCACCTTAGCAATGGAAATTCAGGTTGCAATTCTGGTTGTAAATCAACCTGTACTGTAAGTAGTCCTTGACTTATGGCTGGTCATTTAATAACTATTCAAAAGTATGATGGGCTTGGAAAGGGTGCTTTATGGACTGTAAAGCACTTCAACCATTGTAAAACATCCATTGTGGCCCACCGGCAGCTGAGGGAACTGGCAGCAGAATCGGACAGTAGTGAGGAGGTCGGGGAGGAACCTGGGCCGGGACTGTAGGCTGAGGAAGTTCCAGAGGAGGGCGCTGGATCAGAGGCAGAGATGGGGCCAGGGCAGGCTGGCAGTCAGCAGCTGCCTTCGGGTTCAGACAGCAGTGATGCGGGGGAGCTTATGGAACCGGTCCCCAGCCTGCACATGCGCAGAGCTAGCAGAAGAAAAGAACAATTGAGAAAGCAGGGTCGACTCAGGAGTAAGGCCACACCTGGAGATGATTGGCCCCTCCCATAGGACATAAAAGAAGAGCGAATGGGACGTGAGCTTTTGCAGGAAGCAATTAGTTCGTTTGCTCAGAACACCAGCTTTGAAAAATCCTGTTTGACTCTGTCAAGTTTGGCTTTGCATTGCATCTGGCAATTAGTTCTCTGGCCACATTCCAAGTGTGATAAGGTGGCTGTTTATCAACATTCCCCTGAAAGGCTGTTTTTGAAGCCTGGCAGGCTGTGAATGAATGAATTCACAGCTGTGGAAATAAAAGGTTTTGCCAGGATTAAGATTGTGTTCTATGCTTTCTAAGGAAGCCTAGGTCAGAACAACATCATACCACCACCACCACCAGTCACATGATTGCCATCTAGGTGTTTGGTAACCTGTTTGAATTTTTGACCAGTTGCAAAGCACCCCACAATCATATGATCACCATTTGCAATCTTCACTGTCAGTTTCCACAGAATGTCAAAGGGGAAGTCAGCAGGGAAGATTCAAGCAGCTGCCATGCACCACAGTTAATAAGATTCCCTCCTGTTTGAGAGTGAAAGGACTGCCTGCCAGTAGGGAATCTATGCTCCATGTGGAGCTGGAACATCCCCCATCCACTCCACAGGCAGCCCTTACAGAGCAAAAGGGCTGCCTGCCTAGGGGAGGGGAACTCCTCCAAATGGCTACAGAAATGAAAGTCAAATCCCAAAGATCTGAGACCTGTTTCTGCATCCCCACAAAGGAGTTCCCCTCTGCACATGGCAGGGAGAGGAACTCCTCTAAAGGCCGCAGGAATGGAGATCAGATTCCAAAGTTATTTTTTTAAATATTTTTTTTTATTTTTACTATAATAATTCCATCTTCAATTGAACAGTGTGTTGTCTGTGTACAAATATCTTCGTTGAACAATAATCAAAATTTGCAACATCATGCGTTACATTGATATTAATTCTATAATATTAAAATAGTAATATTCAACATACTAGTTATATTTACTTATCTCTTTTAACGTATCTTCTTTATTTTGTTTCCCTGTTTCTAACTTCTATTTTCGTTAACCATTGATAAAATAGATCCCGTATCATATAATATTCAGTTTGCTCTTTCTCCTTAATTGCCAACGTTAATCTATTCATTTCTGCACATTCTAATATTTTCCTAATCATTCTCATCTGTAGGTATCTCTTCACTCTTCCAACTTTGTGCAAATATAATTCTGGTAGCAGTTAATATATTAATAACTAAATATGCATTTTCCTTACTGTATTTTTCAGGTAGAATCCCCAATAGAAATATTTCTGGCTTTAAATCAATATGCTGTTTTATCATTTTTTCCAACCACATATGTATTTTTGTCCAGTATTTTTTTGCTTTTGGGCAAGTCCACCACATATGGTAATATGACCCAGGTATCTGGTGGCTTCCAGCATTTAGCTGATTTGTCTTTAAACATCTTTGCCAACCGCACTGGTCAGTGGTGCGTTTCAAAATAGTTTACCACTTGTTTGGTGGGTGTGGTTTGGTGGGTGCGGCTTGGTGGGTGCGCTTTGCGCACGCACACACACTTTGTGCAAGCACAGAGGCTTTCTGACTCACCTCCTGCAATCCTGCACTCTCCCTGTCACTTCAGCAGCTGACGCGCGGCAATCTGCTGTGCCGTGCAAAGCAGCTTCGCTTCAAAAGCAGGAAATAAAGGTAAGTATGGGAGCCCGGGCGGGTGGGCCCAACAGCAACTCCAGCAGCTCCTCAGAGAGAACCAATTTGGTCTGTGCTGATCTTCGGCACTACCGGTACGCCAGAACCGGGCCGAATCTGTAGAATACCACCACTGGCGCTGGTGCAAAATGCCATCAATAAAACATCTTATACAAATTTTCTTTGTATGCAGTTGACATTGTTAATTTATAGTTCCTATCCCACAATTTTTGCCATTTATCCAGTTCAATTGTATAACCAATTTTTTTTGCCCATGCTATCATTTTTTCTTTTACTTGATCGTCCTCCAATTTAATGTATAAAAGGTAACTATATTTTTTTATCAATTTCTCTTCTGCCCCTGTTAATATCTTGTCTAGTTCTGTTGATTCTTTATAAAAACCATATAGGTTTGCATCTTTCTCGTATCTAGAACACTTTTGCACTTTTGCACTCTTCTGCACTTTTGAGTTCCCCCTTCTCATTCAAAATATCTTTATATCTAACAAAATTTTCTATGTTAATGACATTTGGATGAACCAGTGTGTCAGGATTCCGGCAGTTACTCCAATTAAATCATGAGCCTCAAGCCACACTCCCAAAACTTCAAAGGATTAGAAGTTAACATGCCGGCATTAGCCTGGGCATAGCCGACTCTGAGATACGTAATTCACTGTCACCCTTGATCCTGCTTTTCTCCCCACCCCTCTGGGTGTATTATCCAACGAAACACGTCCATAGCCAAGAGTCATCAATCATGCTCTCCAATTAGATTTTTGCACGGCAGAAGCTTCAGTCATCTAATCAGTCTCTGAAGAAAATATGAATGGAATGTACTTTCGATTCCACATTGCTGCCTGCTCTTTGAAACTCTCCCCTTCTTTCTTTTGACAACTATAAAACATGTATACAAAATGTTTTATGAGTTGACACAGTGCTTCCATTGTCGAAAGCCAAACTGGTATCCTCAAATAGTGTTGTTCTCTGACTTTCTCCCATACTAGCAATAATGCATTCCTAATATAATGCCTTTGAAAGTAACCATGTATTTTATTTTTCCCATACCACAAAAAGGCATATCAGCCCAATTGTAAATCATGTCCCTCCAAAGTCAATAGCCTTTTGTTTCTCAATACAATCCATTCTTTCATCCAAGTGAGTACCGCCACCTGATAGTATAATTCCCAATTCGGTAACCTGAAGCCTCCTCTATTTCTCGAATCTTGCAGCATTTTTAAACTTATTCTTGCTTTTTTCCCTTGCAAAATATATCTTAATATTACTTTATTGAGTTCCTCAAAGTATTTTTTCCAGTTTTATCAGAATTGTTTTAAATAAATATAATAATCTTGGCAATATATTCATTTTATTATAGCTATCCTACCTATCAGTGATAATTGCAGGTTTTTCCATTTCTCCAAATCTGTTTTGATTTGTTGCATCAATTTATAATAATTATCTTTCTTAATAGTTACACATCTTGCTGTTCAATTAATCCTTAAGTATTTTACTTCCGTTGTAATATGAATACCTATTCTCTTCATTAATTTTATTTGCATTTCTGTAAGATATGACAGAGAAGGTTGTTATTAAAAAAGATACAAGACAAGAATGTCCCTTGTTTCCCCTACTATTCATATTGACACTGGAAGTATTAAATAGAAATATTAGACAAGATACAGAGATAAAAGGTATGGAAATAAAAAAAGAAAAAATATAAATTACAGGCATTTGCAGATGATTTAGTTTTTATTTTGGAAGACCCACAAAAAACAGAGCCTAAACTCATAAAAAAAATAGAGGAATATGGCGAAATGGCAGGATTGAAAATAAATAAAGAAAAAACTAAGATATTAGTTAAAAACCTTACAGATTCCAAAGTTCTACAGGTGAAACTCAAAAAATTAGAATATCGTGCAAGAGTTCATTTATTTCAGTAATGCAACTTAAAAGGTGAAACTAATATATGAGATAGACTCATTACATGCAAAGCAAGATAGTTCAAGCCGTGATTTGCCATAATTGTAATGATTATGGCTTACAGCTCATGAAAACCCCAAATCCACAATCTCAGAAAATTAGAATATGACATGCAATCAATAAAACAAGGATTGTACATAGAACAATATCAGACCTCTGAAAAGTATAAGCATGCATGTATATGTACTCAGTACTTGGTTTGGGCCCCTTTTGCAGCAATTACTGCCTCAATGTGGCGTGGCATGGAAGCTATCAGCCTGTGGCACTGCTGAGGTGTTATGGAAGACCAGGATGCTTCAATAGAGGCCTTCAGCTCTTCTGCATTGTTCCGTCTCATGTCTCTCATCTTTCTCTTGGCAATGCCCCATAGATTCTCTATGGGGTTCAGGTCAGGCAAGTTTGCTGGCCAATCAAGCACAGTTATCCCACGGTCACTGAACCAGATTTGGGTGCTTTTGGCAGTGTGGGCAGATGCCAAATGAAGTCAGCATCCCCATAAAGCTCGTCTGCGGAAGGATGCATGAAGTGCTCCAAAATCTCCTGGCAGACAGCTGCGTTGACCCTGGACTTAATGAAGCACAGTGGATCAACACCAGCAGATGACATGGTTCCCCAAATCAACACAGACTGTGGAAACTTCACACTGGACTTCAAGTATCTTGCAGTGTGTGCCTCTCCATTCTTCCTCCAGACTCTGGGTCCTTGGTTTCCAAATGAGATGCAAAAGTTGCTCTCATCAGAAAAGAGGACTTTGGACCACTGAGCAACAGACGGGTCTGTTTTCTTTAGCCCAGGTAAGACGCTTCTGACGACATTTGAAGCCCATGTCCAGGATCCGTGTGTGGTGGCTCTTGATGCACTGACTCCAGCCTCAGTCCACTCCTTGTGAAAGTCCCCAACACTTTTGAATGGCCTTTTCCTGACAATCCTCTCCAGGCTGCGGTCATCCCTGCTGCTTGTGCACCTTTTCTTCCACATTTTTCCCTTCCACATAACTTTCTATTAATGTGCTTTGATACAGCACTTTGGGAACATCCAACTTCTTTTGCAATTACCTTTTGAGGCTTTCCCTCCTTATGGAGGGTGTCAATGATGGTTTTCTGCACAACTGTCAGGTCAGCAGTCTTTCCATGATTGTGATTCCTACTGAACCAGACTGAGAGACCATTTAAAGGCTCAGGAACCCTTTGCAGGTGTTATGGCTTAATTAGCTGATTAGAGTGGGACACTTTGAGCCTAGAATATTGCACCTTTTCACAATATTCTAATTTTCTGAGATTGTGGATTTGGGGTTTTCATGAGCTGTAAGCCATAATCATCACAATTATGGCAAATCACAGCTTGAACTATCTTGCTTTGCATGTAATGAGTCTATCTCATATATTAGTTTAACCTTTTAAGTTGCATTACTGAAATAAATGAACTTTTGCACAATATTCTAATTTTTCGAGTTTCACCTGTATGTCCTGCTTCTGCGGCCCTACAAAGGAGTTTCCTTCCATGCATGGTTCATTTCTGCAGCCTGCCACAGACTTCCCTTCCACACAGGTGGGGAGGGGAAATCCTGCTGTGGACTGCAGAAATGGAGCTTGAATCCTGAAGTTCCCTTCTACATAGGGAGGGGAGCTGAACTACTCCAGCAAGTTGCAGAAACAAAGTCTGGATCCCAAAGTTCTGAGTTCCCTTTTGTACATGGAGGGGAGCTGCCTGACTTCCTTCAGTAGGCAGCTCTTTCACTCTGTCCTGCAACTGAAAGCCAAGATTTCAGTCATTGAGCAAAGCAGCCACATGGGTATCCCACTGAACTACTGCTTCACTCTATTATTATGGTTTGTGGCACTCATCCAGATGTTTAGACTGGATCTAGCATTTTTGTCCACCTGGGTGTTTGAGGGGTTACAGGTATCATCACAGAATATAAGCTGTTCCAAGTAAAGCTGCTTTTTGCAGTTGACTGATGGTGAATTTGGCAATGCCCATGTTGTTCAAGTGGTGCTCCAGCTGTTTTGGGACCTTTGCGTACCTTTGCTTACTTTTACCATAGTCATTCTATTTCTATTTGCATGTCTTCATATTTTGTTACCTTCTCCCAATTCTTTCTCTTCTCTTCTGTCTCCAGGTACTGCCATGTCTACTACCCAGACTTTTTTTGTTTTTCTTATCAACAATTGCTAAGTCTGGGGTGTTGTGTGTCAGGTGCCTGTCTGTTTGAATTCTAAAGTCACAGAGCAATCTACCTTCTTCATTTTCTATTACTTTATTTTATGGTCCCGCTAGTTCTTGCTTGCAGGCAAATTGTATTTCTTGCAGATCTTCCAATGCACCATTGTTGCTACTTTGTCATGCCGTTGTTTGTAATCAGTCTGTGCAATCTTCTTGCACATCTAACCAGGTGGTCCACTGTTTTGTCAGCTTCTTTGCAGAGGCGGCACTTGCTGTCTGATGCTGTCTTCTCAATTCTGGCTTTGTATGCATTTGTTCTTAAGGTTTGGTCTTGTGCAGCTGGAATTAGCCCCTAAGTCTCTTTCTTCAACTTTCCTGCTCTTAGCCATTGCCAGGTCTTGTTGTTATCTGCTTTGCTTGCCATGTTTTAATGTATTTAATGTACTTGCCTTCTATTTTTTAATGTACTGGCAAAGAAAAGATACTTGGTCTCTTTTCTGTTCTTCATTTGGTCATTCTTGTAGGCCAATTTGGTCTCTCTAGTATTCGCTAAGCCTTCATGGTACAGTAGCTTCAGTGCATCTTTTTCACTGTCTTTCAAGTATTCCTACAATGCCCTTTTTTTTCTTCAACTGTCTGATGTACTCACACCATTCCACACACACCCATTTTCCTTAGTAAGTAAAGTCTGTCAACATCACCGCGAGGATGAGAACATGAGTCATTGTCATTATTTTTCTGGTATTCTTATCCAGGGATTTTAGTTCTGCTCGAGTCCAGTCCACTATTCCACCTGTATACCTAATGACTGGAATGGCCCAGATGTTAATTGCTTTGATGGTATTTCCTCCACTGAGTTTAGACTTTAAGATCTTCATCACACTCTTGATGTATTCACCTCTAATCTTTTTCTTGACTTCAGCGTGCTTGATGTTGTCAGCTTGAAGGATACCCAGGTATTTGTACCAATCATTTTCATCCAGACTCTTGATGTTATTTTTGTAGGACATCTTGATTCCTTCGGTTTTCACCATTTTTCCCTGTTTGATGGAGGGTGTGGCACATTTGTCCAATCCAAACTCCATTGCAGTATCTTGGCTTATATATACGGACAGTGTTAAGCAGCAATTCTATTTTAGATGGTGTCTTTCCATACAGCTTCAGATCGTCCATGTAAAGGAGGTGGGATACTCTGGTAGATGTTTTTGATGTTTGATAGTCATGGTGTAAGTTATTCAGTACTGTTGAGAGGAAACAGTGCAATGACAAATAGTACTGGTGATAGTGAATCTACTTGAAATATTCCTCTCTTGATATTAACCTCTCCCAGTCTATCATCATTGACCAGCATATGTGTCTTCCATTGTGCCATCACAATGCACAAAGCTTCTAATGTTTCTACTGTCATTTCTTCTCTTGCAGTTTTCCAGACTCATTGGTGGCACAGTGGTTAGAATGCAGTATTGCAGGCTAACTCTGCCCACAGCCTGAAGTTAGTCCTGACAGGGCTCAAGGATGACTCAGGCTTCCATCCTTCCAAGGTGGGTAAAATGAGGGCCCAGATTATTGAGGGCAATATGCTGACATCGTAAACCGCCCAGAGACTGCTGTAAAGCACTGTGGAGTGGTATGTAAGCTTAAGTGCTATGGCTATTTCCAACTTGACAATCAGAAGTTGATATTTTGTTCCTCTGCTGTTTAGGCAGTTTCCTTTCTGCTCAGGTGGAAAGAACTTGTTTTAAAACTAGATGTTGTTGGACTGCATCAGCTACCACACCAGTTAACAATTTGAAAATTGTTAGTAAGCAGGTAATTGGCCTGTAGTTACCTGGTGCTGCCCCTTTTGCTGGATTTCATTATTAGGTAGGTTCTGCCAATGTTAGCCACTCTTCAATTTCACCTCCTTGTAGTATGTTGTTAAACTGCTTGGCAACAAGTGGGTATTAGTTAGATGTTACATTAGATACAGTTAGATGTTTCAACCAAAACCCATGCAGTTCATCTTCACCTGGTGCTGACCAATTCTTGATCTTCCTTGCTTTTTTCTCTACCATTTCTGCTGTTATTACTAGTTCTTTCATTTCAACTTTTTTTTATATCCCCCTCTTTTAACCAAGCTGTGTCCTTGTTGTATTTCTTTGGGTTATCCCATATCTGTGCCCAGAATTACACTGTTTCTTCCTTGTCAGGTACTGACTGATTCACTGCAGTCTCTCCATTGATGGATGGTAGAAATGTTTCTGATTGGATAGAAATTGGAGGTTCTGCCTATAATTTGCAATTCAAGCTTTGTATCTGCTGATTTTCTTGGCTATAGCTGTTATTTGTCGCTTTATTATTTCTAGTGCTTCCTTGATCTTCCTTGTTTCTAAGTGGTATTTATTAAGTATTCTGTCATGTCCCCATCAGGATGCTGCCATTCTAGAGGGGGAGGGGGCAGCTTTCTGGAGCCAGGTAATTTGCATGCTTTCACTTTTGCTGTAATGTGTGGGATCAAGGGAGGGGGGCAGGTCTGTGCGATGGATGGGCTTCCTTCCAGCCTGTTACCAAGGTTGCAGCACCCTGAGAGTGAACTGAAGCCTCAGAGTTCTCATAACACCTTAGCAACATATTATTGGCTACTGGGGGGATCGGGTGCCTAGTCCCTAGGGCAGTGATCACTAACCTGTGGGCCGCGGACCACTGGGGGGCCGTGAGAAAATTTTGGTGGTCTACAGAGAAATGTCCCCCCCAAAGCACCCCCCAAAGCAATTAATCCAGGCTGCACAGGAACACAAGGCTGCGCTGCCCACATGGTTTGGTTGCAGGACTGGCCGAAACGTTTCTTTGGCGTCCTCCAGCGTGAGCACCTCCTCTAAGGCAAGCTCTGCCACTGCTCCAATGTCGGCCACTTGTCTCGTCACTTTCCTATCTTCCATTCAGCCGTCCAGGAACCTCACAGGCACGCCAGCCCCACAGGAGGGAAAAAGCAAAGAAGGGAGTGCTGACTTCCTCTCAATGGTCCAAGCTCCGGACCTAAACAAAAGGAGAAGCTAGTCGCTCTTGAACCAAAAACGATTTATTTAGGCTGGATTCTTGGCACACAATGAGTTATTGGACAAAAAGTCTCTGATTAAGTCAGCACTGGGAGCATCCGCCTCCCAGTGCTCTTTGTAGTCTGGAATCCACGCTCTTCTGCATGCTGGAGCAAACCTCCACCTGGCAGTCACTGTCAGCCATGTTCAGCCAATCGCTGGGACTTTGGGGCACCTTATTGGCTCGGCTAGATCAGCTGCGTGGGGGCTTCAATCAGCTATGTGGCAGCCCCATTTCCTCCTTTAGGAATCAGCTGGTCGTCGGGCTCTCATCGCTGTGCCTGCAGCTGTCAGCGACGTTCACCCCACCACCTATCTCCACCCCAGGTATGGCAAGCCCCAGACCGGGGTTTGACAATTGGCCTACAATAATTTGGTACATAACAGTATCAGTTTCACACCTTTCAGAGTTGCAACAGGGCAGGACTTCACCCCTATACCTGAATTGCCCACAAAGGATCCTTAAATTTCCTCTGTCAAGATTGAAGCACTTTGCTTCTTTCAAACATAATGCTTTTCAACTTGCCAATGAACTGGGAGGAGGGAAACGGAATATGGAGAATGTATGCAGAGATTGTGAGAGCTTGGAGCCAGCAAGGTCACGACTGCAGGTGCTTGAGAAAGAGATGGACTATTTTCATAACAAAAAACCTCATCATAATTGGACAATGTGATCAACCAGAGGCGGGGAAAAGGGGAAAGTATTGTTTAACACAGCAAGCATTTGCGCAGGAAACCAGAGCTGGCTTCGTTTCTTCAGTACCAACATGGTGTATCCAATAAAGTTTTACTTTTGGGAATTCAATTCTCCTGAAAGTGTTTCTTTGTTTTAGGTTTGCTAATTGGCCAGTTGACATTAAACCAGCTCTCCTAACTAAACTCAGCCTACTTGGATAACCCTAAGGGAGCTCTGACCTAACAATGTCTGGAACAGAGCAAAAAGCTGATGCCACAGTGAAGCCTGGATAGCTCCCTCCTTGGGAGGCACCAGAAGTCCCCCAAGCAGATGCTGGGGTGCAGACAGTGGTAACCCGATCCAAAGTGAGAGCAGGGAAGATAGAGCAGCCACCAGTGCATGAGTAGGGGATCGTGGCTGGATCTATCTGCCCTGACCCGAAGGCATGACGGCCGAGCACAGTGTGGAAGGCAGCCAAGTTGTAATTCCCTTTGGTTCCACCTGAACTTGCTGTGACTCGAGGAAGCAAAGGGAAAGCCTGGAGGGCTGCAGACTGGGAAGAGCCAGGGGACTGGAAATTCTTGACAGCGTGCCATATCTGTGGAGCAACTGCGTAAGAGATTTGTCATTGGTGAATCCGTTAGTACCGGGAGTGGGGCTTGGGACAGGCCAAGAGTCGGCAGCCCCCTCCCCTTCTCCACCCCAAAGTGTGAGACTGTGGAGTATTGTCCAAGGAGCTGGGGCTCCCCCAGCAGGGGCTGCCATTCCCCTCCCACAGCTGAGGGGCAAGCCCAACGAATCCCTGCAGCGGCAGGAACTCAGGCTCAAGCAGCCCCCCAGGAGGGAGGGCTGCCATTGGGCTATGTGCTAGTTTGAGGTGACCATGAGCCCCTGCCTCTAAAAGCCATATTTGACAGGCAGCCAGAAAAACTAGCCTACTTCCTGAACCAGGCGTAGAATCATCTGGAGAGATACGGGGTAATGTATGCAGATAAAGCTGCCCACGTGAACACCATCACTTTGAATGAAAAGGATGAGGCGGCAGAGTGGGTGATGTAGCTCCACGATAAAGGAGTGCCTAAGCTGGGGAATGCGGATATCCTCCTGGTGTCAAGCCCAAAATTGACATAAGTGTAGCCATTTTATTTAGTCTTAGTATATATTCTTTTTCTTACTTTCTCTGTGGCAGTCATGGGGGGAAGGGTTTCGGGCTTGCCACATTCCTAAGGGGGGAAGAGTAGAGATAAAGAGAGTTGTTTTGGCTAGGTGATCTTTCTTCCCATGGGAAACGAGCTGTCCTTGCTTGGGCCCCTTGAGGTGGAGATTTATGACATCAAGCAACATTGAATTACTTCTATTGGAGAATATGACTTTTGGGGGTTGTTTCTAACTTGTAATATTGTGGGGTAATTCCGGGTTGTGTCAGATCTGGAATTACCATGGACTTTGCCAATTTGATGCTTTCCTAAATAAAAGAAATCCTTTTTGAAGATGGACTTTGTTCTTTTCTTTTGAAATGGATTTCATCACTTGGAAACCTGACATTCCAGATCTCACAAAAACCATAATCCCAGAGAGGGGTTGTTATTCAGGGTCCTGAGTCCTGGCTGCTTACCTGGAGTTTTGGGTAACAGTAAAGAGTCAGGGAAGATGGCAGAAGGACAGGATCCAGGGGCACCAGAACGTGAGTGCAAACTCTGGGGGGCTTGTTTTAAGTTGCTGGTTGAGCAGCAAGCCTCCCAAAGAATTCCCCAGGAGATCATTAGAGTAACGGCGGTCGTGGAGGACATTGCATGCTAGCTAGAGGCCTGCCCAAAATCTCCGAGTGAGTGGCCTGGAAGCACAAGTATCCAGCGGATGGAAAGAGACCTGCTTGGCCAAGCGACCCTTCCTGACCCACTCATCGATTGGCCGTTAACGGCAACCAGGGAGTCTCGAGCCATGATCTTAGAGTGGAGAGCTGCAACAGGACCCATAGGACCTATGGGAGACCACAATGAGCCGACTGAATGGCAATACCAGACGGAAGTGTGCAGCCAAACCTTCGAGGATTTACCTGACCAGCTGGAACAGCTTGTGATCGGACGCGAAGGCAGGGGCCGGCAAAGGAGGCAAATTCCCACCCAGAAAGATCGTGGAACAAGAGCTTCCAGCCCATCAACTTTTGGGTTAACCCAGTTGTTGGGAGAATATTCTCCTCCCAGAAGAGGGCGATCTACCGCTGTGGGAGACCTTCCACCAACATATCGTTCACCTCCAAGAGTGGGCGTGGGGAGTGAGTAGGAGGGGGAGTCCACAAAGAATCCATCGAGGAACAAGCCCTCCCCCACCTCGTTTACCTCCAGCTGACCAAATCCCTCCGGGATGGGCATTTTATCCAGGCAGAGGATGGGTTCGGGAACAAGCTGAAATGATGCCAGCCCAGGCTGCAGCCCCACCTCCCCCCACACCTCTCCCACCACAACCAGCTCCATGTGCGAATGCCCCAACACCTTTTAAAACCATGTTTGATGGGACTGCAAGTAAACTTGCATTTTTCATGTATAGAGCATGGTCTTACATCGAGAGACATGGAAATGAGTTCCACAATGAGGCAGAACTAGTCCAAATCCTTGGAGACAATTTGGAGGAATAGGCATCTGAATAGTTCACCCAGCTCAGTGATGAAAGAGCCCTTGAACTAAACAATGTGGATTACTTCCTAAGAGAGCTCCGTTCACACTTTGAGGATTCTTCCCGAGCACAAGAAGCAGAAGCTGAAATAAAAAGCATCAGGTAGAAGGGTAGACCCGCCAAGGAATTAGTGATTGAGTTCAGACGCCTGGCCACTAATCTCAGGCATTGGTCTCAAAGATTACTTGTGCACTATTTCCAAGAAAGCCTGGATGGGGAGTTGTTAAAAATCTGCCTGTGCCGTGGATTGCCTGAAGATAGAATCTATGAATGGTACAGGATGGCCATAAGGATGGACAACGCGCTCAGACAGCACAGGAATAGCAGTGCTGAGAGACAACCAAAAAGGCAATTCACACGATGCTCATTTCCACACCAAGGGGAAGGACATCAAACAGCAGCGCCCCCCCACCTCCATAAAATGTTTCCGTTGTGGTCAGCAAGGGCATCGAGCATCAGAATGCTTAGCACCAGCCCCAGTATCTCCAGGGAGAGCACCTGCTCCCCCAAATGGAAAAAGGCACCTAGAAAACCTCCTGAAAATTTGTCTGCCAAGCCAACGAGGTCCCCAACCCCCAACAAACAACAGAGGAGGGAACTCTGGCAGCAGGAGTACATAAAAAATATCTTTTTTGAAGATGGATTTTGTACTTTTCTTTTTAAATGGATTTCATCACTTGGAAACCTGACATCTGGATGAACTTTGAGCCAGGTTTGGAGACCCTGCCCGGGTCCACCAAACAGGATCTGGGGTCCATGTCATAAGGCAGGAGAGCTGGCCAATAGCCGAATATATTCAGGAGTTCCACAGCGTGGTTGGGAAGCTGAGAGGGTGTCCAGAATGCTTACTGGTCTACCATTTCCAAGATGGAAGAAATAAGGAGCTATACCAAAACTGCCTGCCCCGAGGAATTCCAGACAACCTCAGGGCATGGTAGCAGCTGGCAATCACAGTGGAGCTAGACCTGTTTGAGTACTAGCAGCACGCAGCACACAAGAGTCGCCTCTGATGAGGCCAGAAGAGACACCTGCCAATGCACAAAAGATCAACAACCTGGGACTTCCGGGTTGAGCCTTCTCGAGAACGGGCGGCGGTTTGTGATCGTCCACGACCGCAGCCTGGCTCTTCGTCTGAGAGCCCGATCCTGCAAGGTTGGGGCTGAAGCTACCTCAAGGGGCGGCGGAGAAAGGGAAATCTGCCAGCCAGAGTGAGGGGAGCCGCATCTCCCCTTTTGGGTCTGGTCTTTTCCTCGAAGACGCCAAGAAGTGGTGGTCAGAAATGGCCACCTCAAGAGAAGGTCTCAACGGGATTAAGATTGGTGCAGGAGGAAAGAGAGAAGTCGACAGCAGAGGAACCGGAGTATCGGATGGTAAGATCAAGGCACCCGGGATTAAGATAAAGATGAGTTTTAAAAGAGAAACAGAAGCAGTTCCAAGTGATGGAAAAATAAGTAAAATATTTTTGATAGCTATAAGGGGCTTGAACCGGAAAGGAAGAAGCCAGTGTAAGAACTTAAGTTTGGGGCTCGGAAAACTTTGAATATCAAAATAAAAGGAAAGGGTTAAGACTCTGTGCAGAAAGTGCCACTTTGTGGAGAAAAATTGAAGCTAAAGAAGTAAGAAACTATCTTGTTCCTTTGTGGATTGGAGTTGTTACATTTTAAAGAGACGCAAGACTCATAGAAAGTGAAAGCTTGAATATACAAAGACGGACTATCGGACTAATTGGTGATATTGATATAGACTCTGGACCTGGGTTAGGATTTAGAAAATTTAAAGAAGAAGAAATAAGGAAAATTAAAATTTGGTGGTCATCCAAAGAATTAAAAATGGAGTTTAAAAGTATGAAAGAACTGTTACAGGAAGTGACTGAACTAACTTGGCATGTTGCAGAAAATATGGGCATTCAAATGCTGAATAAAGAAGAAGGAGCCTTGGAAAGGGTGGAGCCAGCACAAGAGAAAGCCATCTTAAAAAGACAATTAATACAAAGATTAATACAAAAAAAGGAAAGGAAGGGCTAAAAAAACGGAACCTAAGAAAGTATCTAAAAAGGGAACATTTACTGAAATTAAGCATGTTAGAAAGGTTCAGAAGGAAAGGAACAGAAAGGTAAAGAGAGAGAGAGGGATTCAAACTGGATAGAGAAGGGGGAGCAGGATAATAGGGAGGAGAAGGGAGTCAGCACAAAGCCATTTTAAAAACAACTAATAAAGATTAATACAAATAAAAGGAAAGGAGGATGGTCAAAAAAATAAAACTTAAGAAGGTAATTAAAAAGGGGAACATTTATGAAATTAGGCATGTTAGAAAGGTCCAGAAGGATAGAGAGCAGAAAGGTAAAGAGAGAGAGAGGGATTTAAACTGGATAGAGAAGGGGATAGCGGGAAAAAGAGAGGAGAAGGAACAAGAAACAAGAACAAAAGATAGAGAGACACGGGAGATACATAATAAAGAAAGAAACTTGTTTGCATAGAGATAATGGCTAACGTATTTAAAAGGGGGGTTCTGCATGAAGAAATGGTAATAAGAATATATTGATTATAAAAGTGTAAAACAATAGGGGTTACTGACAATTTTTACTGGTAAAAGGTCACATTTTTATTTCTTATTTACAAAAGAAAGCTAAATGATGATTAGATGAATTGAATTAATTGAAATGATTTTAGAAAATGTCTAAAAATGAGGTTTGTCAATAACCAAGATTAGTTATTTTTATTATTATCTTGGAATCATAAATAAATCTTAGGGGGGATATGTGTTGCAGAACCCGATCGATTAGAGATATATTGTAAGGGAGCTTTTCTCCTATTTTCTTTTTTTTCTTTTTTCTCTATCTTTCGTTTTAAAGGGAATGATTATGATTATGCTACTATATTAACCACTGAGGTGCCACTTTCAAAGTAGTAAAAGGGGGGCAAGTCTAGGTTTTTTTTTTTTCTCATTCTTTTTAGTGTTAAAATTTGTACGGATTTAGAATTATGGAGAGAATATGTGATGAAAGGGCAAATCTGACGGACAAAAGAATTCTGTAAATGATAAAAGAGTATTAACAATGTGAAGATAATTAAAGGATAGATATGGATGAACTTTATCTTTAATATGATGGGCAAATATATTGTTATTTGTAAGATTTATAAATGAAGTTTTTTAAAATATATATATATATTTGCAATTAACTCGAAATGAATTGGGGGGCTATACAGATTGAGATTAAGATTTGAGATTAGGATTAATTTCTTTGATCCTTTGTCTGCTAAAATGGAATAGAAGTGAAGTCAAATGTTTAAAATGAATATAGATTTACTGTCATATTTGCATGTAAAAGTGATGACCCGGGAACATGCTGCCTACTGAAAAGAGCTGTTTTAAAAAATTGTTAAAAATTGAATAAAATTTTTTTTTTAAAAAAAAAGATCAACAACCCCTCCTGCCACCAGTAGGGAGAACCCATGATCTCTGCCTGGAGCCTGCTTCTGATGTGGAAAAGAGCCATCAAGCAGCCAACTGCAAGGCCCACAACCCATGTTGGCAGCGAGGGGCCTAGGCCAGCTGAAAGGCCAAGAAGGCACAGAGGAAGGGAAAAGATAAGATGCGGATGATGCAAGCAAGCCGTGGAGGTCTCCCCTTCTAGTGACCTCCAGCAACCCCAACCTGGTCTTCTATGAAAGTGACAGTGAGGGGGAGGACGATCCAATGGTAAATGGAACCATCACCCCACCTTTGACTGTCCAGGTGGAGATGCTAGTGCCCCACTCAGGGACAAGAGACGTCCTTACGGCCCTGGTAGACTCAGGTTGCGCATGCTGATTGGTCAGCCTGAGAACTGTGGAAAAGATGGAACTGAAACTTAAAAAATTGAGGCAACCTATGAAGATTGAGCAAGTCGATGGCTCCCTTACTGGGGGCCTACCAGCCACGTGCCTAAACGAACCAGTAACCCTGAGACCAGGAAGCCACAAGGAAACTATATGTTTCATAGTAACTCCGAAAATGGCAGAGACAATGATATTGGGGTTGGCATGGCTGAAGAAGCGGAACCTGACTGGAAAAACAACTGGCACTGGAGTAGAGCAGGCAGACTGCAACATGTAGGAGCGAAGCGCAGAGGCAGTGAAAACCCACTGTTGGGGAAAGATAGAGCCGCTAAGAGGGGCCGACCATCCCTAAGGAATACCAAGACCTAGCAGAAGCATTTAGCAAGCGGGAATCAGACATACTCCCTCATCAGTCCACTGACTGTGCCATTGAGATACTGCCGAGAGCAAAATTACTTAAGCCAAAGATGTACTCAATGACCCCAAGAGAGATGGAGGAACTCAGGAATTTTGTCGATAAAAATCTAGCTACGGGTTTCATTCAACTGGCAAAATCTAGGATGGCAGCCACGGTACTCTTTTTTAAAAAAGATGGGTCTTTGAGATTATAAGTGGATTTTCGCAGAATCAATGGTGTCTGTGTGGAAAACATGTACCCCCTCCCCCTCATGAAGGACATGTTGGGATACCTGGACAAGGGAATGGTGTTTACCAAGCTGGACTGGAGAGAACCGTATTACTGAGTAAGATTAAAAGAAGGTAATGATTGGAAAACCACTTTCAATTGTCCCTTAGGGTGTTTCCAATTCCAAGCTATGCCTTTTGGGCTGCAGGGAGCACCTGCAGTGTTCATGCAACTAATCAACAAAGTGCTGCATGAGCACCTGTGTAAAGGGGGTGTTGGTGTACCTCATTTATTCTGAGACAATGGAAGACCACATGAAACTAGTGTGGGAGGTGCTAAGAAAACTAATGAAAGCTAAGCTCTATGCTAAACTATCCAAGAGCAACTTCCACAAAACCAGTTTAGACTACTTGGGGTATCGTGTGTCCAGTGACTGGGTGGAGATGGACCCTGGAAAGGTGAAGGCCATTCTGGGGTAGGAAGCCCCTCACACCAGAAAGCAACTGCAGAGCTTCCTGGGCTTTGCCAAATTCTACCGCCAATTCATCCTCTTGTTCACAGAGATAACCCTACCTATCACCAAACTATTAAAAACAGGCAGAGGGGGAGTGAAGCCTAAACTAAGCCAGCCACTCTCTTGGACTATGGCTTAAAAGGCTTTTTGCAGCAGAGCCAACTCTTAAGCACCCGAACCCGGAGGAGCTGTTTGTAATACAAGCTGATGTCAGTGATGTGACAGTGGGGACCATTTTGCTCCCAAAAAATGCACAGGGGATGCTGCAATGCTGTGCCTACACCTCCCAGAAGCTGACCAACACCAAAAGACATTGGGCAGTGTGGGAGAAGGAAGTGTTTGCTGTTTGATGGGCGCTACTGACTTGAAGGCATTTCCTAGAAGGTAGTAGGATTCCATTCGAAGTGTGGACTGACCACAAGAACCAGGAAGTCTTAAGAACCCCGAGGAAGCTGTCCCCTAAGCAAGTGAGATGGGCACAGTATTTTAATTGATTGAACTTCACCCTTCGATGCTTGCTGGGGGAAGAATTTCCTCGCCAATGCGCTCTCTCAGATGCCACAATACGAAAGTATCCAAGAGGAAATAGATAACTCCATCATTCCCTCCAGGCAACTGGCAGTGCAGGTCTCAATGAGATGGCAGCGGCTAGCCATTCCTCAGCTAGCCAATGACATGCTGCTCCAACAGCTAAAAGAGGCCCTGAAGGAAAATGAATGCACAAAGCCGACCTGACGATGAGGGAGGACCTGGCGTGGAAGGGAGACAAGATGTATCTTCCAGCCAGCCAGAGTACCCAAAGGAGCCATGACGTAAAGCTGGCTGGACACTTTGGATTTGTAAAAACCCTTCACCTGGCTAAAAGTCAATTCTGCTGGCCCAAGAAGAAGGACACAGAGAACTATGTAACCAGCTACCTAGCACCAAGGAAGGCCCCTGAGTTGCTACAGCCAGTGGCTAACCTTATGGACAATTTGATCAACCAGAGTGGGGAGAAGGAGAAAGTATTGTTTAACAGGGAAAGTATTTGCACAGGAAACCAGAGCTGGTTTCGTTTCTTCAGTACCAACATGGTCTATCCAATGAAGTTTTACTTTTAGGAATTCAATTCTCCTGAGAATGTTTCCTTGTTTTGGGTTTGCTAATTGGACAGTTGACACCCTCATTGAAGGAATGGATTGGCCAACTATGAAACACCTGGATGGTAGTGTTCAAGGGGCTTCAAGAAGCCAGTGATGCCTACAAAAGCCAAGCTGACAAAAAACAGACTGAACCTAAAAAGTTTAACGTGGGAGATCGAGTATACCTCTCTGCACACTACCTCCAATCCTTACAGACTTCCAAGAAGCTTGGGCCAAAGTTTGTAGGACTGTTCCCCATCAAACTCATTATTAATCCAGTCACAGTAGAACTAGACTTGCCCAAATCCTTACAGAAAGTCCACCCCATTTTCCATTGCAGTTTGTTAAAGCCTGAGGTAGTTTCTACTTTAAGACCAGCTCCCCCTCCTGTCCCTGAGCCAATCATGGTGGAAGGGGAACAGCACTTTGAAGTTAAAGAGATTTTAGGGCACTATCACAGGGGCACTATCCAATACTTGGTAGTTTGGAAAGATTTTCCAGCCACCCAAAATGAATGGGTAAACAAACGACATGTTAGAGAGCCTAAGTTGCTCAAGCAGTTTCACAATCAATACCCTCATAAACCTAAATAAGTCTAATATTTTGTTTTTGTCTGTTCTCTTTTCCACTGCAGCTGTGAGGTCTCCTTTTTTCAGGGGGGCAGCATGTCAGGTTCCCATTAAAACGCTACCATTCTGGAGGGGGAGGGGGCAGGTTGCTGGAGCCGGATAATTTGCATGCTTTCACTTTTACTGTAAAGTGTGGTATCTGGGGAGAGGGATCAGGTCTGTATGATGGATGCACTTCCCCACAGCCAGGTCCAACCTGTTACCAAAGTCACAGTGCCCTGAGAGTGAACTGCTATCAAGCTGAAGCCTCAGAGTTCTCATAACACCTTTGCGGCATATTATTGGCTACTGGTGGACTGGTGGATCAGGTGGGGTTTGAAGAGGGAAGAGTAGCTTAATGCCTTGAGTGGGAACTTCAGATTCCACCTGACTTCTCTGCAATCACTTTCTCTAAGTAAAAGTTTCCTTTTGATCTACCACCGTTTCAAGACTCATGCTTTCCTGAGAACATAGCTGAGGCAGGTCCTTACATATTCTTCGGTCTTCAGCTTCTTTTGTTTCATCTCTTCTAGCTTCCGTGCAGCTGGTCTCAACTTGCTGGGCTTATTGTCCAGTCTAATCTTCCATTTTGGTGGCACACTGGCTTTTTTTGTTGATTTTGCATCTCTGGCATTCAGTTATAACTACAGTAGTACTGTACATTAGTTGGTTTGTTTCTTGCACTGAGCTGGTGCTTGTATTTGATATTGCAGTATTGACATTTTTAATGCTTGTGCTAGTTGTTTCTTTGGAACAAGCTTCAATGCAGGCAGCCTTAATTCTGATGATTTTTGTGCTGTTCTAGATGCTCAGTTAGTCTTTGTTTCAATTCTTCTACTTTTTTATTAAAAATAAACTTTATTAAAGATTAAAAAGAAAAATATATACAGTATGTGAAATACAACGTTTCATTGCAAACAAAACCAATATACAAATACATAACAGATAAACATAAAACATATATATTTCTAATCAGCTAAGACGGTGTGATCTTTTATTGAAAACAATTTTACTAATATTCATTTTCTATTTTTGGTATATGCTCTTAATCTAAGCACTTCATTTTTCAAATCTTTATCTTTTAATTCCCTGGTTTTTCTCCTTGATCCAATTGTACCATTTTTCCCAAGCTGTACTATATTCTGAGTCTACCTTATCCCTAAGTTTTTGTGTAAGTAAGTCCATTTCAGCGCAGTCAAGAACTTTCTGAATTATCGAATTATTTGTTGGCATTTGGTCACCCTTCCACAGCATTGTGCCAATGCAATTCTTGCTGTGATTATATGGAGAATTAAATATTTTGTTTCTTTTGCATAGTGTCCTTTTAACATTTCCAACAAAAATATTTCAGCCTTAAATTCTAATTGTATATTTGTAATTTCTTTTATCCAAATTCTAATTTTTTTCCAGTACTTTTTACTTTTTGGGCAAAGCCACCAAGCGTGAAAGAAGGTACCCCTCGTTTGCTTACATTGCCAGCAAGTCGGATTTAAGTTTGGATACATATTCGCTAACCTTGAAGGTGCCAGATACCACCGATAAGACATTTTATATTGGTTTTCTTTATAAACAACCAATTTTGTTATTTTATAATTTTGTTTCCAGACTTTTTCCCAATCTTCAGATTAATGTTGTGCCCTACGTTCCTTGCCCATGCAATCATTGGCCCTTTAACTATTTCTTCTGCCATTTCGAATTCTAATAAGTAATTATACATTTTAGAAATTAATTTGTCATCTGTTCCAATATTTTATCTAATTGGTTCGGTTTTACCTCAATTCCAAATTCTTCTATGTCTTTTTATATCTCGTCTTAAGTTGTAAATATGGCCACCACTCTATTTTCATCCCTTGCTCTCTAAGTTCTTGGTTCATCTTTAATCCTCCTTGGGAGTTTAGGACATCATAATATCTAATCTTTCTTCCAGTTTCTAAAGCATTGGGGTGGATCAATGCCTCCATGACGGATACCCACCCTGGAATCTTCATATAATGTTTATGTTTAATCTCTTTCCACACTTTCAATAATGAGCTTCGAATTACATGCCTATTAAAGTGTGTATAGCTCTTATTTCCAGGGTTCCACATGAAGGCATGCCACCCCGCCTCTAGATCGTGCTCTTCTAGGGTTAAGATTCTTTTGTTTCTCAGGTTGGCCCATTCTTTAATCCATGTTAAGACTGCTGCTTTATAGTATAGTTCCCAGGCGGGGAGTCCAAATCCACCTCTGCATCTATTATCTTGTAGTGAGTTTAGTTTTATTCTCGCTTTTTTTCCTGACCAAATAAATTTCATGGTAATTTTGTTTAATTCATTAAAGAATTTTTATCTAATTTAATTGGAATAGTTTGAAAAAGAAATAGTATTCTTGGCAAGATGTTCATTTTGATAGTCGCAATTCTCCCTAACATTGATAATTGTAGTCTCCCCCATTTTTCTAAATCCTTTTTATTTCTAGTACCAGTTTTACATAATTATCTTCTTTTATTGTTGAACATCTTGCCATGAGCCAAATTCCTAGATATTTAATTTTTTAAACAATTTGTATACCCATTGCTTCTACTAATTTCTTTTTTTGTTTCTCTGTTAAATTTTTTGTTATCATTTTGGTTTTGTCCTTATTGATTGTTAAACCTGCCACTTCTCCGTATCTCTCTATCTCTTTAATTAAATTTGGTCCTGATTTTATTGGTTCTTCTACGAAGAATACAAGGTCGTTCGCAAATGCTTCTTCTTGTTTAATTCTTAGTCCTTTTATTTCCAATTCTGTCTGACTCTCCTCAACAAAATTTCTAGTGTCATGATAAAGAGCAGAGGTGAAAGTGGACATCCCTGCCTGACTCCTTTTCCTATTTCAAATGATTTTGTCATTTCTCCATTAATTATTATCCATGCTTTTTGGCTTGAATATATTGACTCTTTTTTTCAAATTTATCCCCAAATTTCATCTCCTTTACTTGTTGCCTCATAAATTGCCAGTTTACTTTATCGAAGGCTTTTTGAGCATCCAGAAAAACTAATGCAGCCTGTTTTTCTGGGTGCGCCTCGTAGTACTCCAAGATATCTAGTACTGTCCTTGTGTTGTTTTTTAGTTGTCTTGTTGGAAGAAAACCATTTTGATCTGTGTGTATGTATCTACTCAATATTTTTTTCAATCTCTCAGCCATTATATTCATAAATATTTTGTAGTTGGCATTCAATAAAGAAATTGGTCTATAATTTTTTATGTGGGTGGTATCTGCGCTCTCCTTCGGTATTAATGTAATGTATGCTTCTCTCCATGACATTGGTAGCTTTGCCCCTGTAAGTACTTCATTATAAATTTCTAAAAGAATTGGATCAAATATTTCACCTAAATTTTTATATAATTCTGCAGGTAATCCATCTGTTCCAGGGGTTTTGTTGTTTTTTTGTTTACTAATTGCCTCTTTTAATTCCTCCTTAGTGATCACTTCATTTAATCTTTCCCTTTCTTCTTCTGTTATTCTGTTATATTTTCTTCCTCTAAATACTGTTTAATTTTCTCTTTACTCATATCTTCTTGTTTATAGAGTTCACTAAAATATTCCAGTACTATTTCTTTTTCTTTTCCATATTGTTTTGTATATTTCCCTCCTTATCTTGTAATTGCTGAATCCATCTCTTTTCTTTTTCCTTCCTTAATTTATATGCCAGCCACCTTCCTGGTTTATTAGCATTTTCAAAATAATTTTGCTTTACTAATTTCAATGCTCTTAAATTTCTTTCCTGTTCTAATATGTTCAGTTTATGTTTGGCTAAACTACATTTACTTATGATCTGCTCGTTCTCTGGTGTTAATTGCTCTTGTCTTTCCAATTTTCTAATATCATTCTATAACTCATTACTTTCCTTTTCTTTTTTCTTTCTAGCATTATATGCAATTGTTAATCCTCTTAGATAGGCTTTCGTTGTGTCCCACAAATTCTGTAAAGAGGTGTGTTCTTTTGTATTTACTTCAAAAAACATTTCGAATTCTCTTTTTAATTTTGCTAAATATCCTTTATCTCTCAGAATTTGTGGGTTCAATGTCCATCTCCCTCTTTGTTTTGATTGGC
Source organism: Naja naja (assembly GCA_009733165.1). NCBI lineage: Eukaryota > Metazoa > Chordata > Lepidosauria > Squamata > Elapidae > Naja > Naja naja. The sequence goes on along the minus strand of SOZL01000007.1, from coordinate 3,136,657 downwards.
CTTTCCATGTTACTATCAAGGGATTGTGATCTGCCCATACATTTGGTGTTATTTCTATTTGCAGTATGTCTTTCATTAGGGTTTTAGTTATCCACGCCATATCAATTCTGGACCATGATTTGTGGGGAATGGAATAAAAGGTGAACTGTTTTTCTTTTGGGTTATATATTCTCCAGATATCTATTAAATTTTGTTCTTCTGCCATATTAAAAAAATGTTTTTGGAAGGGTGTTCTTTTTTTCTTTTTTCTTTACTAGTGCTTTGGTAGTCCTTTTTTGCATCAGCGACTGAGTTAAAATCTCCTATCATACAAATATATTCTTTGCCTAATTCTAAAATTTTCTCATGTATTTTTTTATAGTAAGTATCTTGTTTATGAGGAGCATAAATTGCAACGAGTAAAAGTTTCCTCTGTTCCCATACAACTTCTAACATGAATGTTCTCCCTACTGAATCTGCATATAGTGCTTCTGCCTCTATTCCTTTTCTAACACAAATTGCTACCCCTCTTTTTTTCCTTGTGCTAGTGCTGTATAAAGTTTTCCTAATTTTTTATATTGCAAATATTTTTTATCCTGAGTTCTAATGTGTACCTCCTGGAGGCACACTATATCCATTTTTTGTTTTGCCAATTTCTTAAAAGTTTGATTCCGTTTCAATGGAGAATTAAGTCCATTTATATTTACTGACAATATTTTCAAATTGTTTTCTATTTTCTTTCTTTGTTGCTATTAACTAGTTCCTGTTATTCCTCGCCTTTGTGCTCTTGTTCTTACTCTGTTCTCTTCTTATGGTCTTTCTTCTCTTTTCTTTTCCTCTTCTTCCTGCTCTTTTCCATTCTTTTCCAATTGTTGATCATCTTGGCTGGCCGATTCCAGTTCTTCTCTGCTGCTACCGAGTTCTTCTGTGCCTACCAGTTGGGTGTGGAAGTCTCGTGCCTTATCCAGAGTGTCTATCTTGATCTTCTTCCCTTGCCACAACACCAACATTCCCTCTGGTGTTATCCATCTAAACAATATGTTGTTTTTGTTAAGTCGGGCAGCCAGAAAACAATATTCTTTCTGTTGCTCACGTACTCTTTTCAGGATTTGCTTTAATATAATAATTTCTTTTCCTTTGTAGAATATTGGCTCATCTCTAGTAATTTTATAGATTATATCCCTCACTTTTTTCCGTGCAAAACGGATGTGCACTTCTTTAGGCAGTCTAAATCGTCTGGCGTAGTTGGTGTAAACTCGGTAGACTTCATCCAACTCATTGATTATCTCCCTCTTGTCTCTTTGGAGTGCTTCTGCAATTATCTCAGCCATTATTGCTGTTAAGTCTTCCTCTTTAGTCTCCACATTCTGGAAACGCAAATAAAATGAGGCTCTCTCCACCTCCAGCTGGATCAGTGAGTCTTCCACTTCCTTATTCCATTCCTTCATTCTCTGGTCTACTGACTCTAATTTCTGCTCTGTTTTCTCTGTTCTTTGCTTAATCATTTGTAGTCTTTGGTCATTTTTTTGTAAAACCTCTTGAATCAAACCCACTTTCTCATCTAACTTCTGGATGTCATTTCTCACTTCTCTTTTCACTTCTTCCATTTCTATCTTCATTTCTCTGTTGTTTCTGGTCATGTTTTCCTGTAACTTTATCATCATTTCTTGTATTGATAATAAAGTGGCCTGCATAGTCTGCGCATGCATCGAGGAAGCAGTTTTATCTGTTGCAAACATTCCTTCTATAGATCTTTGTGTAGATGGGGATGTTATCGCTGTAGCTGTTACTGGAGTGGGTTTCTTCCCGGTTTTCATGGCACTTGTGGTAATAGTTGTCATTTCTTGCAATATTCTATGTTGCTGTCCTAGTATTCTTTCTATCTTCTCCCACAAGAACATTCAATTTTCCCCTACTTTCTGTCTCTATCTTTATTCTATCTTACAGTCTGAAACTCTATATCTCATATTAGGTCCCACTTATTCCACTAAATTCCAAAGATTATTTAAATTATAGTTTTACCAATCGATCCCACTAACCTAGGCAACACTATTATTGACAGTTCACTGTTCTATTACCTAATACCTTAAGTAGTTAGATGTTTAGACATTTAAACAGTTAATTAGTTGACAGTTTTACATATACAATCAGTTTCCTATCTCTAACAGTCAATATGATTTTATAAATTAATAGTTCTATATTCCAGTATACCTTTAATAACAATTGTACTTCACTGAGAAATGTAAATAAACAATATACTAAATGGGTCAATTAGAAGTTCTCTATATTACTTTCTTTAAATTATTTTACAAAAACAATCACTTTTTCCTCTGGATATTATTATTATTATTTATTTATTTAGACTTGTATGCCGCCCTACTCCCGAAGGACTCAGGGCGGCAAACATACAAAAGGATATACAATAAAATAATGAATAAAAACAAGTCCAAATTACAAAACAGCTAAAACAATAAAATTACAAATAGACAAACTCATTAGAACTACCCACCCCATGGTCAATCCAGGCCGGCCTGCTGAAACAGCCAGGTCTTCAGGTCTCGACGAAAGGAGCGGAGATCAGGGGCCAAACGATCCGAGGAAGCTGGTTCCACAGGGCGGGCGCTCCCACAGAAAAGGCCCTAGCTCTGGGAGCCGCCAGCCGACAATGCCTGACCGACGGTACAGAAGGCCCCTCCTATGGGACCGACGGGGCGATTGGACTGTGATGCAGGCAGGAGGCGTTCCCGCAAGTACCCTGCACCCAAGCCATTTAGGGCTTTATAAGTTGTTACTAACACCTTGAAGGAAACCCGAAGGCAACCGCAACCAATGCAGGTCGCAAGAGGAGGGGTGTAACATGGGAGTATCGATACCCCCATCACAGCCCGCGCGCCACATTCTGCACCAGCTGCAACCTCCAGTAATCCGCAAGGAAGCCCCATGTAGAGAGCATTGCAGTAGTCGATTCTGGACGTGACGCGCATGAGTGACCGTTCAAGGGCATCTCGGTCCAGGTAAGGGCGAAGCTGGCAAACCAGGCGAACCTGGGCAAAAGCCCCCCTGGCCACAGCTCCCACCTGCTCCTCCAAACTGAGCTGTGCATCCAGGAGGGCCAGATTCCTCGCCTATCCACGGGTAACACCTCCCCCATGACCAAAGATGGCACATCCACTGAACACCGAGATGCCGGTAAGAACAGCCACTCAGTCTTGGCTGGGTTGAGTCTGAGCCTATTACTCCCCATCCAGGCCTGCACCGCCTCCAGGCACCGGGACATCACCGAGAGAGCATCACTGATCTGGTCAGGGGTGGAGATATACAACTGGGTATCATCTGCATATTGATGATACCTCACCCCATATATACTCTTCTTTAAAGTCTAATCAATATATAACTATATAAACCTAAGTATTTAAAAGTTTTTTAACACAAAATGCCACTAAATATCAAACACTACTAAAGAGAAAAGTTTAGCCATAATATTCTTAAATATATAAGTATAAATATTATAGTCACAGTTAACAATTAATTTTAGACTAAGAAAAGGGAAAAAATAAAAAGATTAGCCACTATGTTTTAAAATATATAAATATGTATATTATAATCACAATTAACAATTAATTTTAGACAGAATTACTTTAAGAGTTCCAATCAAATTATTTGAATCTTACTTTAATGCTGATGGCTGTGGACTTAAAGAGTTAATTTTTACTTTCCACCTTCAAGATGTCCTACTCTCCAAATTCTGCACTGTCACAGTCACTCTCCTTTCTTTATCCTTTGAATCTGCTTTTTTGTATCTTTTTCTGTTACAATGTTCTTCTTTTGGAGATTCCAGGAATGTCTACCACACTGTTTCAATCAGTCCACTTTCACCTTCTCTTTCAAATCACAGTCAGTCTATTACTTTCTCTTCTTCTTTGTTCTTTTCTTCTCTGTTGCTGGCACCACTTTTTGTCCTCTCCCTTTTCCGCTCACCTCACTGTACACTCTGTCCGTGTGCTGCTTAGAGCTTTCTCCTTCCCTGTCACTCTCTGGGTTCGTTCTTTCTTCAGCACCTTCCGCAAAACTGAACTCCTCCGCTCACACCGCTTTTAACACACCGTTCTCTCTCTTTGCTTCCCTTTCCTATCTTGTGGGATGTCGGGTCTCTGGATCAGCTATTAAGCTCCAACTCTCCCGCTCCGGCTTTGAGGGCTCCTCCATTCGCGTCACTGAGGATCGCACCTTCCCGCTGCCGCTCCAAAGGTTCCCCTCTTCCTCACCGATCCCCCCAGGACCAGTTTTTGCCTCGGACGGCCACTGGAACGCTGAATTTTGGCAACGAGGGGTAGAGCGCTGTCACCCCATTCCGCTTCAAACCCATGTCACCACCAGAAGTTCCCCAATTCTTCTACTTCTTTATAGAGAGGTTTGTTCTTTCTAAGGCAGAAGAGATGGTGTTGGGTTTTGGAATGGAAACAATTCTATAACTTGTGCTGGCTTCCTCTACTGCCAACTCCACCTGGTTTGGCTGTACAATTTGAGTTACTACTGGTGAGGCTTTGATTTCTTTGCCCTGGGTAGACCTTTGAATTTCTTCCAATTCTGCTTCTGTGAATACTTTGTTTCATATTATAAATCAACATTGATCTGCTAGCCTCTGTTCTGTTATTTCTGATTCTGGATGTTCTTTCCAGAATTGATGCATTCATTTCCAATATCCTCTTCTTGTTTGGCTTGATCTGTAATAACAGACCATTATTTCTTTGTTTATTAAGTTTATTTGCTGCCCATCTCACAGTTCAAGGCGACTGAGAAGCTTACAGTAAGATAATTACTGAGGACTACCTGTAAATTAGAACTCCCAGCAATTCCAACCAACATAAACCCTGGGAATAAGAAATGCAGGGAACATTGGGGTGGGAGGATGGCAGTTTGGAGAACTCTGATTTATGATTTGGATATCTAAAAACCATTTCCATACCGGCCCCTCTGAACACTGCCCAACAACTTTTGTTACTTGAAACACAGTATTTGACTTGATAGACCTCAGTAACCCCCAGCAATAGTTCAGTTAAGATTCCAAGAAATTTGTAACAATTCAGCCCAGCTGGTGAACTTTTATTTATAAAATGTCTTGGTAACATCCAGAATATGGAAGACGTTTCAAGTGCGCAGCTTCATCTACCCAACCTCACATGTTAAACAGCTATGTGAAGAGTGTGGCAGATATAGTGATCTCAAATTATTTTTATTATTTACAATAAACATTTGCCAATTAAGCTAAAAATGAGAAGTACATATAACTGACAAAAGTCAGTTATAACTTAAATGGAAAAGTAGTAAGATGTCTGCTCACAGACATCTAAAGGAATAGTACCCAAAGGAATGGTGGAGTAATTTCCAGGGAATAGCATTCTAGGTTTCAAAACCATTTCAAAAATACTACAGGTAGTCCTCGACTTCTGACCACAATAGGAACTGGAAAATTCATTTTTAAGAGGAGTGGTCATTAAATGAGTGGTGATTAAATGATGTATCACATGATTACACCCAATTTTACAATCTTTTACACCCTCTTTTTGCCATGGTCATTAAGCAAGACATCACATGGCGGTGATTTGTAACCTTCCTTGCCAGCTTCATCATTGATTTTGCTTGTCAGAAGCCAGCTGGGAAGATTGCAAATGGCAATCACATGACTGCAGGACAATGCAACCATTGTACATATGCAACAATTGCCAAATGCCTGAATCACAATCACATGACCATAGGAACGCTGCAAGGGTCATAAGTCACTTTTTTCAGTGCCATTGTAACTTTGAATGGTCACTAAATGAATGATCATAAGTTGAGGACTAGTTGTGAACAGAAAGATAGGTAGACACCTAAAGTTTAAAAACATTAGAACCAAACAGGAAAAGGCAATTTAAGGCTTCAAAGAACTACACAAACATCTTTAAATGTGTCTGGAAAAATGATTATCTAATGCAGATGTTTCAAAACACTGTAATATAGCTTATTATCTTGGTCAATGTGACATTCTATATTAGGTACAGACTCTGAATCATCCTTGGTAGCAGACCAATGAAAACTGGGTTGCTATAATTTCATCAAAAGGTAATTAAAGTATACAAGTTGCTAACTGTCTCTTCCTGCAGTGGACAAGATGGAAAACCAAAGTTGTTGAGAGATGTATCAGCCATAATGGTTACCTGAAAGTTCAAGGTGGGATCTAAAGCACTACAGTCTTCAAACCTCTCCTACAATAGGAATGACAGATTTATTTCCACCCATTCAGCTTTCAAATCTGATTTGCCTAGATCAGAAATATTACTCAATTCCAATCAACATCAACCAGCATTGCTTAAAAGAAGCTTCAGTTTAGAGTTCCACAACACCCAGAAGAATAGAATAGAATAGAATTCTTTATTGGCCAAGTGTGATTGGACACAATGAATCTGTCTTGGTGCAAATGCTCTCAGTATACGTAAAAGATACATAAAAAGAAAACCATAAATATTACATCCCTCAGTGTTCCCTCAAGTTCATGGAGTTCAATTAGCTGAGAACTTCTCAGGCATATCTTTGAAACAGAAGACAATGGAATATATTTGCTGTTTAATATGTACTTTAGAAACAGATGCATACAGGAAAATTATAATTCACAGAATTACTAAGTCAGTCTTAAAAACAGCAGAATTTCAAGAGACTTTCTATCCACAAGACTTGAAACACCTACATTACTATTGCATGAGACATCAGACCAGACAATGATCCATGTCTCTAGTGACAGAAGAAATGTACTCCTGAGATAGTTTCATGGCAACATGTTCTGTTAGAAAATTAAAATGTATCTTAATATTGCTCTTGTAATGCAAGACACTTCAAAAGAAGTCCTATTTGTGTCTAGTTTCACAAGATGTCACACTGAGATTCTAAATATTTATTTATTTATTTATTTATTTATTTATTTATTTATTTATTTATTTATTTATGTATTTGACTTGTATGCCACCCCCTCTCCCGAAAAGGACTCGGGGCGGCTCACAATTAAAACCAGCACAACAAATTAATTATCTAAAATAGAATTAAACTAACAAGCCAAATTAAACTAAAAACCCATTTATGATTAAGTATAAAAATGACCCCCCTCCCTGAGGAGTCAGCACAGCGCAGCCTGCTCAAACAACCAGGTTTTCAAGTTGTGGCAGAAAGTGCGGAGGTCAAGGCCATGAGCCCCAGAGGTAGTTGGTTCCACAGAGCGGAGCGCCACAGAGTAGGCCCTCCCCGGCATCACCGCCAAACGACACTGGGTTGCAGATGGCACGCCAAGGAGCCCCTGCCTGTGAGCTCGTACAGGGCAGTTGGTATTCGATGCCGGCAGTAGACGTTCCCGTAAATAGCCTGGACCCATGTCTCGTAGGACTTTGAATGTCAATACCAGAACCTTGACTCTCATTCGGAGGGCAACCGGTAGCCAATGCAGGCCACGCAGGAGGGGTGTAACATGGGAGTACCGGGAAGCTCCCATCACAACCCGCACGGCCGCATTTCATTAGTAAACCTGATACCACCTTGCTATGACATCAAACTGAATTTCTTTCAGTATCATATTTAATTAGCCAATCCTTCCAGAAATGTTGATTTGACTGTGAACCTGAGCAGACACTGTGGGACACCTTAACATGTTTGTTCCCATATTAGGAAGAATAAGGCATATCCAAATTTGCCAGATTATCATATATATATATAAGGCTATTAAAGCCCTTCATGGCATGGGTCCAGGCTATCTGAGGAGATGTCTTGCCCCAATGGGACCAGCCTGCCCCACTTTTTTTTTTTTAATTACATTTATATGCGCCCTTCTCCAAGACTCAGGCTGCTTACAATTTTGGGATACAACCCAGTGTGCTCAGCAATAGCCTTCATTCCATTGTATATGCCTGCTTATTACTAAGCGGCATTTTTACAAGGTCAGCTAATTGCCCCCAACAATCTTGGGTCCTCAATTTACCTACCCCGAGAGGATGGAAGGCTGAGTCAACCTTGAGCCTTGTGGGATTCGAGCCTACAGTAATTGTAGACAGCTGGATCTTAAGAGCAGGCATTTACAGCCTGAGCCACCAAGGCTTGTGCTGCTTGCTCCAGCAGAAGGGGCCTGCTGCAGACCCTGTCTGTTAAGGAATTCTGGCTGGCAGGCTCAAAGAGAAGAGGTTTTTCTGCCATGGCTCCTGCCCTTTGGAACATCTTCCCCCACTCCAGGTGAGATCCACACCCACCCTTTGGCCTTCCAAAAGGGCCTGAAGACATGGCTCTGCCAGCTGTCCTGGGGTCTTGCTCCCTTCCTCCCCATCTTTCTCAATTTTAAGCTAGTTTAATGTTACTATTTATTTATTTATTATTAATTCGACTTATATGCCGCCCCCTCTCCCGAAGGACTCGGGGTGGCTTACAAATTAAAAACAATATAACAATAAATTATCTAAAAACTATATTAAACAAATTAAGCCGAATTAACATTAAAATCCCAAAGTTAAAACTCTAAGACCACACCACCCAGGGGTCACAGTCTGGATTGGTTAAATAACCAGGTCTTCAGATCGTGATGGAAGGTGGAGATCAGGGGCCAGAGCCCCAAGAGAAGTTGGTTCCAGAGGTCAGGGACTGCGGTAGAGTAGGCACGTCTTCGGGGGACCGCCAGCCGGCATTGCCCGGCCGACGGGACCCCAAGGAGCCCCTGTCTATGAGTTCCCACAGGGCGGTTGGTATTCGATGTCGGCAGCAGTCGCTCCCTTAGATAATAAGGACCCATGTCATGAAGGACTTTGTATGTTAGAGTTAAAACCTTGAATCTCACCCGGAGCGCAACCGGCAACCAATGCAGGCCGTGCAGGGGGGGGGTAACATGGGAGAACCGGGAAACTCCCATCACCACCCGCGCCGCCGCATTTTGCACCAGCTGCAATCTCTGGATGGTATGCAAGGGCAGTCCTAAATAGAGAGCGTTGCAGTAGTCAAGTCGCGAAGTAACAAGGGCATGAGTGACCCTTGGGCATCGCGGTCCAGAAACGGGAGGAGCTGGCGAACCAGCCAGACCTGGGCAAAAGCCCCCCTGGTGACGGCTTCCACCTGCTCCTCCAACTGGAGCCGTGCATCCAGGAGGACCCCCAGGTTCCTTGCCCTATCCACAGGGGGCAACACCACTCCCCCTATGGTTAACAATGGACATTCCAAACTGGACCGAGATGCCGGTATGTACAACCACTCAGTCTTGGCCAGGTTGAGTCGAAGCATGTTTCCGTCCATCCAGATCCGTACCGCATCCAGACAGCGAGTCATCACGGAGAGGGCATCACTGATCTGGTTTGGGGTGGAGATATATAACTGTGTATCATCAGCATATTGATGATACCTCACCCCAAAGCCACGAATGATCTCACCCAGAGGTTTCATGTAGATATTAAATAAAGGGAGAGAGGACGACCCCTGAGGGACCCCACAAGTGAGTGCCCTTGGGGCCAACCTCTGCCCCCTGCCAACACCGATTGCAGCCCGAGAGGTAGGAGGAAAGCCACCGAAAAACAGTGCCCCCACCCCAACCCCGCGAGGCATCGCAAAAGGATACCATGGTCGATGGTATCGAAAGCCGCTGAGAGGTCTAATAGGACCAGGACAGAGGAAAAACGCCTGTCCCGGGCCCTCCAGAGATCATCCATCAGTGCGACCAATGCCGTCTCCGTGCTGAAACCAGGCCGGAAGCCCAATTGGCACGGATCCAGGTAGTCCGCTTCATCCAGGAAAAGCGGAAATTGCTGGGCCACCACACACTCAACAACCTTCGCCAGAAATCGAAGGTTGGAGACTGGATGAAAGTTGTCTAACACGGTCGGATCCAGGGCAGGCTTCTTTAGGAGGGGTCTCACCACCGCCTCCTTCAAGGCGGAGGGGAAAACACCCTCCCTTAACGAAGCGTTGACAACTGCCCGGATCCAACCGCAGGTGACCTCCCTGGCGGCATAAGACAGCCAGGAAGGGCACGGGTCCAACAAACATGTGGTGGAGCTCAGGCACCGCATAATCCCGTCCACTTCATCCTCGGAAACAGGATCGAACTCATCCCAGAACGTACTGGCCAGACTACCTGTATCCTGTTCCTCAGACCACTGCAAATCAGAGGACAACCAGCTCCGAATTCGGGCGATCTTATCCAACAGATATTGACCAAATTCCTCAGCCCTTCCCCGCAGCGGGTCCGTCCCCTCCTCAGGACGAAGGAGAGAGCGTGTAACCCGGAACAGGGCAGCTGGGTGGTTATCTGCGGACGCTATGAGGGCGCAGAGATAAGACCTTCTCGCCGCTCTCACAGCTCCCAGGTAAGTCCTAATATGGGCTCTTAGCTGGGTTCGATCGAGCTGGGAGTGGGTGGACCTCCACCTGCTCTCTAAACCCCTCCGATGGCGTTTCATCTCCCGGAGCTCCTCTGTATACCAAGGAGCCATCCGGGATCCGCAGCGTGTGAGGGGTCGCATGGGGACAACCCTGTCGAGGGCCTCCGATGCAGCCCGTTGCCAGGCGGCCACCAGATCCTCGACAGAGCTGTGAGCGAGGGAAGAGGGAGAGGCTTTGAAGGTTAGGGTTAAGGCTTAATTATTGTAAATTGCCTAGTTACCTCCAGGTGAGATGGGTAGCATACAACTTGAATAAATACCTAAAATAACACTGTCACAAGACCTTTAACAACTTCCCATCTTGAATACAGGTAGTCCTCAGGTTACAATTGGGAGCAAAATTGAAGTCACTAAGTGATGCGGTCATAAAGCGTGAAATCATGTGATGTCACATTGCTTAGCAATGACAATCTTGGCGGTCCTGGCTGCTGTTGTAACCCCAAGACGTGCAGCTTGTTAAGTGGGAAGAAGTGAGGGTCCCAGGTAAGGAATGCAGGGGTTGCCGTATGGAAGTCAGGGGAGGGCAGGAGAAAAAGCACTACCAGAGCAACCTGTGACACTCCCTGCTTGCTTCCCCATTGATTTTGCTTGTGGGAAACCAGCAGGGAATGTCACAAATAGCAATTACATGACCACAGCTCCCTGTGAAGTCTATTTACAAGCTGGGCACCCGAGTGCCTAGACCACAAGCACATGTCCACAGGGATAATATAATGGCTAGAACTTTGAGGACCAATTGTACGTCCAGTTTTTCAGCACTGTCATAACTTCAGCACTGTAACAGTCATTGAACGAATGGACGTAAGCAGATGACTAGCCATACACAGTTTAACACTATAAAGGTGCTCTTGAACTGCAAATTACCATGGTTTTTACTTCATATATTTTACTTCCTTTTGATCCTCACTGCTTATAATTCATGCCTTCTGCACAATTATTCATATTTTTAATGTTTATATTACTCAGTGATTTTCATAAAAATTGTGTATGTAATATGTTAGTTTGTTGATATTCCCAAAAATAATCTAGTTTTCTGACTATTCCTCAAAAGTCTTACCCAAAGTTTCTGGAATGTTTCTTCGCTCCCTTGTTACATCTGATAGCCTAATAATTGTCCCTTCTTTCCGTTCAGTTTTGAAACGTAACCGACCAGACTCTTCATCATCTTCCTCCTCCTCATCTGATTCTTCTTTTGTCTCTTCTTGAAATTCCAGATTTTCAATAACTGCCTGTAACAGAGGAGTAACCTTCACATTTAAAAGGCTTTCAAATTAAAAGAAAACTTTAAATCAGTGTGGGAAGTCCTTCATATGTAACATCATGTATACTGCCTATATATGGTATCTAAATGACTCTAAATCATGTATGTTTACTTCACCACGCAATAATAAAATACAGATCTTTTCTTAAAATTCACGTTGTTCAAAAGTATACTACTAGGTGAAATTTCTGCACCCAATGCACTAAAACAGGTGTGTCAAACTCAAGGCCTGTGGGCCGCATCCAGCCCGTGATGTGGTCGGATCCGGCCCACAGAGCCATCCTGGTCTACCCAATGCAAAGAGGAAAGACGTCAGGGTTCTGACAGATGCCCTAATTAAATAATGAGCCACAAGCCAAGCTTCAAAATAAATCCAGTTATTTATTAGGAGCTTCATGTTGGCATGGACTGCAGTTAATTCACGCTTTGCCTCTAACCCTGTTTCCCCCTCCCCCCAATGTGTGTCATCAGTCACACTGCCCAACGAAACAATTTTGCGGGTTATAAGTCACTCCCTCCAACCACTGTGGGTTTCCGTGGAGACGACCTTGGCGTATCGGTTGGAATGTGCTTTGACTGAGATACCAGCTCCTTGATGCAGCTGTGAAAGGGCATTGGTACTTACCTGAGACGCCCGTTCTCTCTGAGCTGTGTAGAGCATCCAGAAGTGGGAGGTGCTCAGTTCCTTCTTACGTAGGCTGGGCTAATTGATAGGATGCGCCTCCTCCTCCTCAATGGTCCTCCTTGCGTCCCCAGTTTCCAGCAAAGACGAAGCATGAAAAAACCCCGTCTAACTATATACAACCAAAGTACGTAGCTGGCCGGAACAGTGCTACCCCCTAACGGACGGATACAGGGTGGGGCTGGATGTTCTACACAGCTCAGAGAGAACAGGCGTCTCAGGTAAGTACCAACGCCCTTTCTCCTATGAGCTGTTCCGAGCATCCAGAAGTGGGACATGCCAAAGCTAGGACTGCTCTATGGGAGGGAATCGGTCTGTCAGACACCACTCTCATTCCTTATGGACCTGCTGTAACACCCTTCTGCCAAACGAAGCCTCAGCGGAGGCGAAAACATCTATCCTATAATGCCTAATAAAGGGAGAGGGGGAAGCCCAGGTAGCTGCTCTACAAATCTCTTCAATCGAAGCCTGGGTAGCCCAAGCCGCAGATGTCACCGCACTCCTTGTTGAGTGGGCAGTGACGCCCTGGGGTGTCGGCCTTGATTGGCTCTCATACGCCCTGGAGATCGAGGCTCACAGCCACCGGCCAATAGTGGAAGAAGAAACTTTGTGGCCCTGGTCTCTCAGTAGAAACGAGACAAACAGAGTCTCCGATTTCCGGAAGGGTGTCGTGCGCTTAATGTAAATACGTAGGGTCCGCCGAACATCAAGGTGGTGCCACTGTCGTTCGAGCCGATGAGACGGATCCACGCAAAAGTTCAGAAGAATCAATTCCTGAGTTCTGTGAAATGCTGAATTGACTTTAGGTAGGAATGTCGGGTCCGGTCGGAGGACCACCCTGTCCTCATGGAAGTCACAGAGGTCCTTTCTGATGGAGAGGGCAGCGAGTTCAGAAATCCTCCTAGCTGAAGTTATGGCCACCAGGAAGACCACCTTATACGACAGTAGTTGGGCAGTGATAGTCTGCAAGGGTTCAAACGGTTCCTTGGTAAGGGCGTTTAAGACAGTGTTAAGGTCCCAAGTAGGGTACCTGTGGATAGCTGGAGGCCGCAGATTCGTGGCCCCTCTAAGGAAACTACGCACCCTTGGATGGCCGGAGAAGGATTTGCAGTCGGCCCAGGAGAGCACAGAAGACAGTGCCGCCACCTGCCTGCGTAGTGTGTGTGGGGAGAGGCCCTTGTTGAGACCCGTCTGAAGAAACTCCAGTAGCTGAGCCATTGTTGGGGAGGAAGGATTCACCTGTGCTGTAGCACACCAGCGACAGAAACTGGCCCAGGTGGCATTGTAGATCCTATTCATAGACGGCCTCCTCGCTGCCTGGATTGTGTCGATCACCCTAGAGGATATGTGCTCCTCTGTCAGACGCTGCTGCTCAACCTCCAAACGGTCAGGTTGAGCCATTGGGGCTCTGGGTGAAGGACTGGACCCTGAGAAAGGGCGACTGTTGATGGGGGGATCCGCCACAGCTCCTCCACAGACATCTCCCTCAGATCCGCGAACCAAGTCCACCTGGGCCAAAACGGGGCAACAACTAGGATCTCTGCTCGTTCCTCCAGTATCCTCTGGATCAGTCTGGGTATAACGGGTAGAGGAGGGAAAGCGTAAAGGAGACCTTGGGGCCAAGGGCAGCGGAGCGCGTTGACATCCTCTGCTCCCTGTGACAGGTATTGGGAGAAGAAACGCGGGAGTTGAGTGTTGATAGGCGTGGCAAAGAGGTCGAGGACTGGGAGGCCGAATCTCTGGGTAATTTGGTGGAAGAGCGAGGGGTGTAGACGCCACTCTGTCGGATCGAGCGTGGCTCTGCTGAGCCAGTCCGCTTGTATATTTGAAACGCCCGATATGTGTTCTGCCTTGATGGAAAGCAAGTGTGTCTCGGCCCAATGGAGCAGTCTCTCTGTTTCCCGCATCAGAGATCTGGAATGTGTGCCCCTCTGCTTGTTTATGTGTGCCTTCACCGTCACATTGTCTGTGAGGATCAGCACATGCCGGGATGTTAGCTTGGGCAGAAAGGCGCATAGTGCGAGGGAGACCACTGTCAACTCTAGCCAATTTATGTCGTGTGCCCGTTCTAGGCTGGACCAGTGGCCTTGAGTCGAGTGGGAGAGAAAGTGGGCCCCCCAGCCACTTAGGCTGGCATCTGTCGTGATGGTTTGACGTTGCGGCTCTCTGAGCAGGCAGCCTTGAAGGAGAGCTGGGGAGGACCACCAACGGAGTGCTCTCAAAACGTCGGCTGGTACTAAGACTCGGAGGCTGGAGCCGTCACGTCCTGTCCGTTGAAAAGGCAGGAGGAACCACTGGAGAGGCCTGGTATGGAAACGAGCCCAAGGGACAATAGCTATGTAGGATATCATCTTCCACAATAACTGTGATAATACTGCCAGTGAGACCTTTCTAAGAGTCCTAACTAATCCAACCAAATTCCTGATACTGACTCGATGATCGGGAGAAAGGAAAACCTTCTCCTGAACCGTGTTGATGATCACGCCCAAGTGGATGATCCTAGTGGAAGGGGTCAAGTGACTTTTGTTCCAATTTACGGAGAACCCATGCTGTTGGAGGGAGTCAATGGTAAACCTTGTGTCAGAGTCTGCCTGACGAGCGGAAGATGACAAAATGAGAATGTCGTCCAGGTAACATTGTAATCTAATAGGCTTGGCCCTGAGAGATGCGGCGAGAGCCGCCAATACCTTAGTGAAGGTTCTAGGGGCCGAAGCCAAACAAAGGGGAGGGCGACGTACTCGTAGTGTGCGCCCATGTAACAGAATTGGAGGAATTTGCTATGGGAAGGCCGAATTGGTACGTGTAGGTAGGCTTCAGTAAGATCGATGGACGTGAGGACATCGTTCTTCCTGATGCCCATGAGAATAGATTGTAGGGTAGTCATTTTAAATTTCCGGTAGACAACTGACCGGTTCAGCCGCTTGAGGTCCAGGATGGCTCTCCAACCTCCCGAGCTCTTGGGTACCACGAAAAGGTGGGAGTAAAACCCCCGGCCTCTCTGGTCTGGGGGAACTGGTTGAATGGCATTGATTGCTAGCAGATGCGATATGGCCTCCTGCATCAGGGCTCTCTTCTGGGGATCCCAGGAAAGGGGACTGGACATGAAAAATTCGGGAGGGGTAGATTGAAATTCCAGAGCCAGACCAAGCCTGACCGTGTCCCTAACCCAAGCATCTGAAGTTGAGGCGGACCACCTGTCCGCAAATAGTTTCAACCTGCCACCTATGGGAAGATTCTCTCTTGACCTATTTGGGTTTCTGAAAGGACTTGTTGCCCGCTCCCCTGAACTGTCTTCTGGAATGTCTGCCCCTACGGCCCCTGTGCGCAAAGTCTGCCCTGTCGGACTGGTGTCCCTGACCCTGGTGGGAAAATCTCTGATATCTGGGGCGAACGATCCCTGGAAGGAGGGACGAAAGGGGCTCCTACAAAAGGGCTGGTGGAATCGGGATTCTGGTTTCTGAAAGAGGGATGGAAGAATCCTCTTCTTATTTTTTGTTTCTATTAAGAGGGGTTCTAGGGCCGCCCTGAATAATTTGTCGCACGAGATGGGTGCAGAGGCAAGCTTCCATTTGTGCTTAGAGTCCGCTTGCCAGTGTCGCAGCCAAAGGAGTCTTCTGGCTGAGATCTGAGAGGCAATGGCCCTCGAGGAAAACTTAACCGCATTGTAAGTGGCGTCGGTAGAAAACTCTGCGGCTGCTATGATTTTTGCGACATCCTGGTGAGCTCGAATGTTGGAAGGGGGAAGGGTTTCCCTAAGATGACGGAGCCATCTAAGAGAGGAGCGGGTAAAGAAGGAGGCTGCTGTAGCTGCCCTGATTGCCCAAGAGTCAGAAACATGTGCCCGATGCAGAGCCAATTCTGCCCTTTTCTCCTCTGGTTTAAGAGCCTCCTCCGCCTCCCCTGGGATGGCCAAGGATGAGACTAGAGCCACAATTGGGTCATCTACCTCAGGTGTGAAGCGAGGAGAACCCTGGGGCCAGGTTATAAAGTTTCTTATCATATCCGGAGGGGGCGGGGTAGGAAGCTGACAGGGCCCATTGTTTATCAACTAGTTCCTCAAATATGCGTGGAACTGGGATCACCTCTGTCTCGGTGGTTGGGTGGGAGAAAAGTAGATCCCCATGTCCCTCCAGGGGCCCCGATGATTGGGCTGCCGGGGAGGGAATATCGAGGCAGGCTGTTTTCTTAGCCTTGAATAAGAGGGATTTGAAGAGTGGGGGATGGAAGAGACCCGTAAAAACCGGTTGGTCTGGGGAAATGCCCTTGTCATCAGACATACCCCTTTCCAAGGGGTCCGCCTCAGAAGGATCCTGGACATAGTGATGTATGGAGTCCCTCCTGTTCCGACCGACCATGGCAGTTTGACCCTCCCTCAGGTCCGGGGGGGTTCTAACGTAAGGGGAGGGGGGGCCCTCGTGTGGGTACCCTGTTTGGTCAATTACACTCACGGATCTTCCTGAAGCAGATGTGCAGTCGGGGATGGATTGGTGGCTGTGATGTCTAGGCGCCCGTGGAGCCTGATGTTATGCCCTTTTCAATGGCCATCTCCATCCACTTCCTCATCTTGGCTGGGACTTCTGCCATCATATCATCCTCCTCCTCCTCCCGTAGGCCTGCAGCGGTAGGCATGAATGTAGCTTCTGGGGTCCTGCGAGGAGCTGGTCCCGGGAATGAAATATGCTGTGGGGAGCCACGCCTGGACTGGGTTGACAGATCAAGGGCTGGTGCTACTGGACTAGGAGGCCTAGCAGGGTTCACGTTCAACAGAGCAGCCGGGTGCTCTACTTCTCTGGTTCGCTTACACACTTGTTTTTGAAGGGCCTGATGTCTTTTGAGGGCATCTTTCTCGGCCGCTTTGGAAGGTCTACCGGGGTCAGTAGATTTGTCTCTGGTTCTAGTAGAGGAAGATCTTGAATTGTGACCACTGGCCATGCTGGTACAAAGACAGGAGAGAAATTACACAAGCCAAGAGAATTTTGATGGGACACTGTCCCTTAAAAGGAGGCACCAGTAGTCTTCTTTCCTAGCGGCCTACAATCTGACTGAATACACCAATAAAGCTCAGGTATGAGATGAGGAGTGACAGCAATTTGTTGGAATGTTCTGTGAGCCTCAGGCTGCAATTCTGGAAAGAATAAAACCTTGAGCGAATTATTACCCCGGTCCCCAGTAAGGGAAACCAAGGGTGACAAAGAGGGAGAATTCTATTCAGTACCAGTCAGCTATAATTGGTGGTAGAGGGCCGCTGCTGAGGCCCCCAGTAAGGGAAACTTGAGGTCAGAGGGAATTCTGCTGAATTTTGTCCTGGCCCCCAGCAAGGGAAACCTGTAGGGCAATATTTTTTTAAATATATATTTATTTATTTTAACATATTAATATAATTAGTCAAGCCGGTCCCCAGCCCAGGAAACCTAAGAACAGCCAAGGTCTAAAACAGAAATTCAGGGGTAATTGTACCCCACACACGGCCCCCAGCAAGGGAAACCAGTTGGGTAAATAAGGCAGAGATTCCAATCCTAGAAGAGACTGCTGCCACGCGGTTCAAAATGGCGACGTGGCTTCTTGGAAGTGAAACTGAAACCGCTAGGGCAACCTTTCTCCGTGTGGAAACCAACAGAAGGGAGAACACAAATGCAGGGCTTATTGACTGTGTCAAGGTAGAAATAAAGCTAGAGAAAGTTCCGTTGCATCCCAGGACCCCGCCCGGAAAGCCGCGATCGCAAAAACCCGCCAGATCGAGAGATCGGAAAGATAAGCCCCGAGGCAGCCACCGCGGAGTGTTGCGAGGCTTCCTTATAAGGAGGACAGATGAGGGAGGGCAAAACTACAACGAAAGAGACTGACTGCCCTCCTAGTGGGGGGAGAAGAAGCAAACCTGACACTCTCTTTTTTGTTTTGTAGGTAGAAATCCCTGTTCCGGCCAGCAAGTGGAAAACCCAGCTATCTGCTACGAAGGCTGAGCTGGAACTGGGGACGCAAGGAGGAGCATCGAGGAGGAGAGGAGGCGCGTCCTATCAATTAGCCCAGCCTACGTAAGAAGGAACTGAGCACCTCCCACTTCTGGATGCTCTGAACAGCTCATAGGAGAAGTTCGCTTTCCCATCCCCTTTGCCTATGGCAACTCGAGAGCAGGTCAGGGATGCTTCGCGAGTTGACAGTCCAGCCTGGCTTCAGCCTGGTCTACCCAATGAGAAGAGGAAACATGCCAGCAGTTCGGGGAGTTGCGTCAAACTAGCCACACCCACCCAGTTGGCCACACCCACCCAGTTGCCCAGTGATAGAAAAAAAGGTGATCGAGAAAAAAAACACGTCAAACAATGCAGCTAAAGCTTCCACTCCTGACTTCAAAAGAAACCGAGTATGAAGAAAACTTTAAGCCCAAATATAATCCCTTCCCTCAAATACAGGCAGTGAAAGCTAAGAGTGGCAGCTAGCCTCTCGCATAAGAGGAAAAGGAAATAAATGCATCACAGAAAAATAAACGAATTGCTCGGGTAATAACTGGTCTTCTCATGGATGGCTGCCTTAAGTCACTCCAAATTTCTTGTCTCTATCTTCTAACAAGACATCTGTTCATCCACAAGTTTTGAAATGTCAAGGATCAGAATTCTTTTGGAATGGAGAATATATAGCACTTATATTACATATTTGGCCAAGATTTAGGCTTCATCACGAACTTCTATGACTGTTTCTCCTTTGGTGCAGGGGAGAAGGAAATCAAATTGAGCAGAGAATCAGAACTATCAACAGAAAACTCTGTACACAAAGACTTACTAAAATGTCACTCAGACACAACTGAGCCGTTACTTGAGGTTTTTAACATTTACTTGCAAGCAGATAGGTCAGTGGTGGAGAACCTATGGCACGCGTGCCAGAGGTGGCACTCAGAGCCCTCTCTGTGGGCATGCGTGCCGTTGCCCCAGCCCAGCTCCATCGCGTTTCTCTGTTGCATTTCTCGCCACTGTTTCCAGGACTAAAAAAATGTGTGAAACAGCATTCCGCCTTTGTTGCGGTGCATTTGCTGTTGCTGCCTCCATGACCTGCCTTCACGCAGCACAGTGAAATTGGCAGCTTCCAATGGGGAGATGGGTCCCGTCCTCCTGGAGCCCATTGATGCAGAACACAATGCAACCCTGCATGCGTGGGCTTGGCTTGCTCTTGCTCCAGATGTCAGTTGCTTTCCCAGAGCTGCTGGTGCTGGGGGCCCTCCCGCTGGTCCTCAAAAGAAAGCGAGAGAAACAAGAAGAGAAGAAAAAGGAGGAAAAGAGAAAGCTAGAGAGGAGAAGAGGAGAAAGAGACAAGAGAAGAGTAAGGAGAGGAAAAGAGATAAAACAGAGAAAAGAATATTAAAGTTTTCTTTGTGTTAAGCGTAATATGCTCTCAAAGTAAAAGGAAAAATGAAGGAGCATAAAAGTGCATTTATCACAGATGGCACTGATGTTTTTAGATGCTCAAAAAGCATTTGACAATGTGAACTGGCGGTTTATGATATTGCAAATGATGCAAATGGGCTTTGGAAAAAACTTTATACAAGCTATTGAGGCAATATATAATAATCAAACAGCAAAGATATTGGTAAATGGAGAGTTGACAGAATCTATAGGGATAAGAAAAGGAACCAGACAAGGTTGTTCTCTGTCGCCCCTGCTGTTTGTTTTAACACTAGAAGTACTGAATAGAGCTATCAGAGAAGATGAAGAAATAAAAGGAATGAAAATTAAAAAGAAGAAATAAACTACAGGCGTTTGCAGATGATTTGGTATTCATACTAGAGGATCCACTTAAATCAGCACCTAAGTTGATAGAACAAATAGAAGAAATGGAATGGTGGCAGGTTTAAAAATTAATAAAGACAAAACAAAGATCCTAACAAAGAATATGTTAGCAAAAGCAAAAAGATTTAGAAGATTTATTAGAGATTCAGATGCATAAAATAAAGTTAAATATTTGGGAATATATATAACAGCGAGATGCAGTACTGAAAGAAGATAATTATATAAAACTTAAACAGCGAATTGACAGATCTTGAAAGATGGGAAAATATGCAATTATCTCTTATTGGCAGAATATCGACAGTTAAGATGAATATTTTACCTAGAAATATCTACTTCAGACAATTCCAATTAGACTTGGGAAAGGTACTTTGAAGATCTAAATAAAATCACATCCATTATGGCAGGGCAAAAAGCCAAGAATCAAATTTAAGCTATTACAAGATGCAAGGTCAAGAGGATTTGCACTACCAAACTGGGAATTGTATTATCAAGCTGCAAGTCTGATGTGGGTGAAAGAATGGATAACATTGAAAATAATAGATTGTTAACTTTAGAGGTCATGATTTATTATTAGGATGGCATGCTTTCTTATGGTATAAGGGAACAAAAAAACAAGGATATTTTAGAAGACACTATGTTAGAAGCTTTATTTTTAAATTGGGAAAAACTAGAAAACAACATTATATACAAATTCCATTATGGGTATCTACTATTGAAGCTTTTCATATGCAATAATATACAAGAAGGAACAAACAAGTTAGATATGGAGAGATTTTAAATGAAAGGGTGAACTCAAATCGATGCAAACACTACAAGAACAAGGTATAAAAATGAATTGGTTTTCATATTTGCAAATACAATCTAGATATGATGAGGATGTTAGGACTGAAGGGATTTATAAAAACAAACTGAATTAGATAAAATCTTGATGAGCGAACGAAAAAATGATTTAAAAACTTTATGGTTATCTATTAGAAGTTAGAATGGAAGAGGAGCAGGTTGAAACAATTGCTTGGGGAAAAATTTTGGTTATGGGATAGATCTAGAGATGGCAAACACTGTGGGATCAGAATTATAAAATGATAATGTCAACTGCATATAAAGAAAATTTGTATAAGATGTTTTACAGGTGGCACCTATCCCGAGAAGGATTGCAAGAATGTTCAAGGATAAATCGGATAAGTGTTGGAAATGTCATCAGATACCTGGCTCCTACTACCACATGTGGTGGACTTGCGCTGATGCCAAAAGATACTGGACTAAAATCCACATGTGGTTGGAAAAAATGACACAACAACATATAGACTTGAAACCTGAGATATTCCTGTTGGGAATTGTACCAGAGACATTTAACAAAGAATTGAAATATTTGATTGTTAATGTACTGACAGCGCTAAATTGTATTTGCTAAAAACTGGAGAAATGACAAGACACCTCACGAGGAGGAAGTGATTAAGAAGATTTTGGATTGTGCGAAATAGTAGATTAACATTTGAAATTAGGGACCAAGAAGAAAAGCAGTTTTATAAGATATGGAATATGTTCTATCAATGGTTAGAAAAAAGTTTGGTAATGTATTTTTGGGAATATAAAGATAGATAGAACTGTTGAAACAATATAGAGATTACAATATGATAAAGGATTAATAATAATGATTATAGTTTTCCTTTTTGTAATATTGAGTATGAATAATGAGGGGAAGGCACTGTGATTTTTGACCGACCGACATACTTGAAATTGATATGGATCTATGTGTTGTATGTTTGTTTGTTATGTTTGTTTTTGGAAAAATAAAACCTTTCATTAAAAAAAAAGTGCATTTATCACATTTTTCTTAGAACAATTAGCTGAACTCGGCCTTGTATATCATTATTTTAGGTAGTAAAACCTCATTATTCAGGTTAAATTGCCATGTTGGCACTATGCGATAAATAAGTGGGTTTTGGGTTGCAATTTGGGCACTTGGGTTCTAAAAGGTTCGCCATCACTGAGATAGGGTCATGTTGTCTATGGAGTAACAATAATTCATGACAATACTGTGAACAGATGAATGAAACTGCTTCAACTACATATAAGTAATGCTAGAAAGAGTTGACTTGGTTCCCCCAAAACAAAGTGAAAAAAGTTCAAGGATTTTATATCAAGCAGAAGATGCTTCAATCTGGCACAGCTAGCTCTGCTGTACTCCTAAGCAGTTTTGAATTTCTGGTCACAAAGAAGAGTAAAGAAGAAAGTAGTGTTCTTTTTTGTGTGTGTCAAAAGCATTACTATAGACAAGTTTAAGGAAATTCAGATATAAAAAGTAAATGGAAAGTTGGCTAATGACTGGAGTGAGCTCTATTATTCCACTGCTACCGTGTTTCCTCCGAAAATAAGTGCCGGTCTATTTTCTTTTAGGCTTGAAAATAAGCACTTGGGCTTATCTTCAGGGAGGTCTTATTTTTTTGATGTGCAAGCTGCTGCTGGGACACTTCTTGTCCACAGCGGGCACCATGGCGCCCACCTGCACATGCTGCTGCTGGCCTTGCAGGGACTTTTCGCCATCCTGGCAGTGGCCACCCTGCTAGGCTGCTCCTGCCTGGTGTGGGGTGAGTCATCCCAGATCAAAAACCTCCGGAGCACCATTGGAAGCACCACCAGAAGCCAGGACACCTTCACGAGCGGCTACTGTTGGAGCCATGCTGCCTTGCCCACTGCCGCCTTTGGGCTGCTGAGCGCCAGCCTGCATGGGTATTCAGTGCTGCAGGCGCCAGGCTTACAGCTATGCTGAGCCCAGCGTTCTTTGGGCCCTGGCAGGTGCTGCAACCCTCTTGCCAGCTGTGCGAGGCAGGCATGCAGCTGCCCCTGGTCACCTGTGGTAGCTCTGCAGCTGCCTTCTGCTAGGCCCAGCCCATCACCAAGCCCTAGCTGCTACCCAGCAGCCTCAACTACCTCCCACTGGAGCTACCCCACACACAGCTGGCAAGAGAGCTACAGTGTCCTCCAGGGCCCGAAGAACGCCGGGATCAGCATAGCTGTAGTGCGGCACCTACATCACCAAGTAGGCATTGCAGGCCAGTGCTCAGCAGCCCAAAGGCAGGAAAATCCCCTCCCCTTTTCCTGCCGATCGCCCTTCCTTGGGGAGCCCTGAACAGACGCACATCCCAAAAATGCTTCCTCTGCGCGTCTTTGACACAAGGAAAGGACAATCAGCAGGAAATTCCCCCCCATTCAGGAATGTTGATTGTCCTGGTACATACACCCCCTGGCCAAGATCTGTAATGGCACAGTTCCGAGCCTAGCCAGTAAAGGAAGAGACCACACTGTCGGTAGAGCAATTCTCCTTTACTTTTTCTCGACTCGGCACGAAGTGACACAGATTTAGTCAGCATTACAGTCTTCTGCCCTCCAGCTGATTATAAGGGCTCAGCACGCCCCTCTTTGGGAAGGCTTGCTCCAATAAAGACTCGTCATGCCCTTCCCTCCAGGAAGGCTTGCTCCAGAAAAGAATCATCGCTGGCCTCGAACGCTGCTGCTCCTCTCCTCCTTGCTCTTTTGTCCTACCCCTCCGTGAGTCCTTCGCGACACCCAACATCCCACACCCATCCATGCACCCCGTGCAACCCCCTCCCCCCTCCTCACTTGTGGCAACTCTGAAAGGACGCGCAAGGGCATGGCCTCGATGTCACTGTCACGGACATTGACATACCTCTTCTGACTCATTTGGAGGTGTCTGGGTATCAGCAACTTCTTCTAACTCTTCTTCAGCTTCATATGCTTGTTTGATTACTTGCTGTTCACTGTAAGACTGCAAAAATTCTTCATCCTGACAGAAATGTACAAGGAAGCCTTTCTTTCAAACTAATTTTAGTTTCTAAATATATCACTGCTTATTTATTCAGAAGGAGCTGGTATATATGCAATATTCCCAACTTGTTTGCCCTGATTAACAGACTAGAAAGAAGTCACAAACTTCCATACTTCTGTAGGTTTTCCATCTCCAGCAGATTTATGTAAACCAGTGTTTATCAGTTAATCAGATTTAAATAGTGAATGGTGCTTAAGAGAAAATATAATTAATACTTACCATGACAACAACTGTATACCTAGTTGCAACTAAAACTTACTTAGAATGAGTAAACAGGTTATGAAGGGTGAAATGTAACATTACTTCTATGTTTAAATAACTGGGAGCTAGATCTGCAATAATCCCAAACAGCACATTTAAAATCGTATCCATATGATGTAGCTGTTTACTTTTTGCATCAATAGTTTATTTAGAAAATTAAAAACCCCAAGATTATAATACATGAAAATAACATAATTATTGCAGTTTTTTTAAAAAATAGCAAGTTAGGAAAATTACATTACTTATTTTAAAGCATATATAAAGCACTCCATAAAATAAAAATTGCTCTCAGAGCAGTTTACATGGCATGATATGACAGCTCATATTAATTCCTTTAAAATGTAGGATTTCAGGTTTTATTTATCTAACTAATTTGAGTGTAATACAATACCTGTTATTTTCCATGAAATCTGCTTTCTCATTTAGTATGTCTTATGCATCTAAGAATAACATACAGCATTTTATTATGTGATTTACACATAGGCTTTAAAGCAAAGATAAAGGACTAATAAATCCATTTACATTTGCCAGGTTTTTTTTGGAGAAATACCTCTAATAAATGACAATAAATCTATTCTCATTTCAGCTCAGAGCAATTGATGCAGCAAACCACTGAAACTGAAACAAATTATATATGTGACACGTAACCTCAAATCTCTATTCAGGGTTAGACAATTCTGAATTGGAAAAAAAGGGGGGTAGAAATGAGTGAGCAGAACATCACTCGCTTTGGAATATTAGTACCTTAAAGATGTCTTTAACAGGTCAATAATCTTTTCACCTTCGAAGGATTTATCAGATGTTGTCTAAAGTCTGGTTAAATACTTTTGCATTAAGTACTTCTAACAATTGGCACAGTCTCCACCACACAAAGCTGTTTTCTTCCTTAAGGATACAATCTTCACGGTCATGATTCTCAAGAGCCTTCCAGAAGGGCAAAACAGCTACAGCTCAACACAAACTTTGTCACAGTTTAGATCAGGGGTCGCCAACCTTTTAGACCTCAAGGACCACCAAACTCATAATTTTAAATCCCGCAGACCACTAATTTGAATTTTGACTGACGGTGGTTTGCTGACGTTGGTGGGAAAGCCATTCTCCAACCAGTATAATAAAACGGAACTATTTTGCCATTACATTACAATTTCTCTTTCTCTCAACAAACTCTCTACCCCAACTATTATATTTATCAGCCTGCAATGGGCCGGTAGCATAAAATACAAGAAGCCTTGCCAAAAGGCTCCGATTTTGTGACAGGGACCCACACCACAAATATGTGAAACTCATGATTCCTCTAGCGTCCATGGGAGAAAAAAAACATGGCAACACAAGGAACCAGGAACCTCCCCTTCAGACAAAGGAGCGGCCAGCTGGATGCAGTTTTACACCCGGTGCCCCGACGGACTGCAGAAGCTGGGCTCGGGTACTCCTGATAGACATGTAACAGGGGCAGGGGATGCATCCTCGGGCAGGACTGCAAACAGGACACCCGGGAGCCAGCAGAGTTTAAGACGGGGGCGAAAGCAGCGGCAGAGGGGGTTTCCTTCCCCCTTTGTGGAAGCCCCTTTGGGCACCGCCTCTTCCCTTTCAGCACTGCCTCCAGCACAGATTGGAAGTTCAGCCGCCGCGGAGGATGGAGCACTTCTCTGGCCGCCGCACTTTGGTGACGGGTGCAGGCAAAGGTAGCGTCCCCGGGGCTGCGCCATTGGAGCAATGCTGGCGCTTCAGGGACGAGCCCCCCATGTTAGCATGGTGCAACAACATTGTGCTTCCCTTTGCACAGGAGTTTGGTCAAACTACCTGCAAAATCGTCTCTCTCGAGGAGCGCTCGATAGTTTGCAGATATCTTGGCTGCCTGTTAGCAGAGAGAAGCAGCCGGAGTCACTCATCTCGAGAGCCTGGCCAACGTTTCCCACATCGCTTGTGCTTCAGTGCTTTGACTCCCAGGGACAGGAGTTCGGCCAAGCTACCAGCAAAATAGTCTCTGTCTCTCGAGGAGCGCTCATGGAGAAGCAGCTGGAGTTACTCTCGTCTCTCAAGAGCCCAGCCAAAGTTTCCCGTGCTGCTTCTGCAAGCGCTCCTAGAGAGAGACGATTTTGCAGATAGCTTGTCTGAACCCCTGTCCCTGGGAGTCAAAGCGCTGAAGTGGAGATTTCCAACCCCACCACAGGCCGGTCCCATATTCCAGAGCTGCAGTAATCACAAGACTGGCCCTTTGGTCATCCTGGAGCAACTCATCAATGGCAGGCCAGTGCACAGGCCAGTCCTGTGACTACTGCAGCTCTGGAATATGGGACTGACTTTCCCACCAACGTCAGCAAGCCACCCCGGGGTGTATTTCCCTCCCCTGCTGTTGGTTTTACCTTTCAGTTCCGGCTTGCGTGGCTTTGCGCTTGGCCGAAGGGTGGGGGCCAGCCTGTGGACAGGCCATGTGGGCAGCACAGCCTTGTGTTCCCGCGGGCCATGTGGGCAGCGCAGCCTTGTGTTCCCGCGCAGCCTGGATTAATTGCTTTGGGGGGG
This sequence comes from Naja naja, assembly GCA_009733165.1. Classification (NCBI taxonomy): domain Eukaryota; kingdom Metazoa; phylum Chordata; class Lepidosauria; order Squamata; family Elapidae; genus Naja; species Naja naja. Next base: position 3,109,899 of record SOZL01000007.1, on the reverse strand, counting down.
GGGGGGGGGGACATTTGCTGCGGACCACCAAAATTTTCTCGTGGCCCACCAGTTGGCAACCACTGGTTTAGATAAAGAAACTGGCTGTCAGTGATAATAAGTCTAATTTTGCTTTGATCCCAAGGGAAGTAAACAGGTTTCAAATCAGTCTAAAAACTTAAGCATATGTAGCAATGTTATCTCAAAAACTAAAATAGGAGGAAAAAACTCACTGGAAATTCATCTAGTGGTTCATTGATTTCAAGATCCAGCACTTCATCATTATAATTGTCTTCTTCACCCTGATCTTCCCCATAGCCTATTTGGTCTTCTGTCAACTCAGTCTCTTGGCCTTCATATTGTCCCTCTGAATACTCCTCTGCATATTCTTCAGGAACATCGGATTTGTCATAACCAATTTCATCTTCTCCATGTTCATACTCTGAGTCTTGTTCAATAGATGGGTCATTATCATTCACTGAGAGCTCAAATGATGTAACCATGCTAGATGCAGCATTAAGACCCACAGTGACATCTTGAGTACTACAATACAGTAAAAAAAGATTGTTTTTAATTTAAACCAACACATTAATTAGAAAAAAATTGATGCGCTCTACATGGAGCTGCCCTTTGAGAAGTATACAGAAGCTTCAATTGGTTCAAAATGCAGTGGCCCACATGGTTATGTACAGGCCTATGTGTGCACGTTACCTCTCCTACAGGAGCTGCATTGGCTGCCAATTTGCTTCCAGGTCCAATTCAAGGTGCTGGTTGTCACCTTTAAAGACCTACATGGCTTGGGACCAGGTTATTTGAAAGACCAGTCACATCTACCCAACCTACCAGAGAGGGGAGGCAGGGAATGCTGCAAGTCCCCTTTCCTAAAAAGGTACAACTAGTGGGACCAAGAACAGCCTTCTCCATGGTGCCTCCTTCCCTATGGAACATCATCCCCATGGAGATTACCCCACTTTAACATTCACAAGGCCCTAAAGACCTGGGCCTGGGGAACCCCGAGTGGGATGGAGCCCATCAAGTGGTTTGTTTAACTGATTGTCAACCGGGTGTTCATTTTTTATTGTTTTTATATGAGAATTTTATCTTTGTAAGCTGCCTGGAGTCACTGAGAGTGAGCTGGGCAGCCGTACAAATTTTCTTAAATAAATTTGATTTCATGCCACAAACTCACAATATGCATACTTATATTACTTTTTATCACCAGTTGTGGACTATTTGACCAAACAGATCAAAGCAAACATAGTGCATTCAGAAAGCATTCAGACCCCTTTCACTTTTGACAATTTTGTTACGCTGCATCAAAACATTGGTGCTCGGCAGTATTAATGCAGCTAGTATAATGGATAACTAATGTTGCACTAAGTAGAAAACAGATGCTGATCACCTTCTGCATATATTTGTTAGCCTGGGTTTTAAAACTGAATGCACCTTGCTTAGTTACCCTTTACTTCATACCAGGCTAAACTGTTAGAAAATACAGTGTATCCAGAAAGTATTAAAATCCCCTTCACTTTTGTCAATTTTGTTATGCTGCAGTCTGATTCTACAGTTGTTGAAATTCATTTTTCTCATTAACTCAGTACCCAATAATGACAAAGTGAAAACATAATTTTAGAAATGTCTGTAAATTTATTAAAAAGAAAAAACTGAAATATCACATTGGCCTAAGTCAGGGGTGTCAAACTCGCATCACGGTGGTGTCACGTGACATATTGGGACTTTTTTCCCCCTTCCCTAAACCAGGTGTGGGAGTGGCCAGCACGTGATGCATCTGGCCTGTGGGCTGGGAGTTTGACAGCCCTGGCCTAAGTATACAGACCCTTCACTTAGTACTTTGTTGAAGCACCTTTGGCAGCAATTGCAGCCTCAAGTCTTTTTGGGTATGATACGACAAGCTTTGCACACCTAGATTGGGGGATTTTCTGCCATTCTTCCTTGCAAATCCTCTCGCTGTCAGGATTCTGGCACTTAACCCCATTTAAATCATGAGTCTCGAGCCAAACTTCCAAAACTTCAAAAGGATTTATTGGGAGTTAAAAGGTGCGGCATTGCCTGGGTGGTAGCTGACTCTAAGACACATCATTCATTGTCACCCTTGACCCAGGTTTTCCCACACCCCCTGGGTGTATCGTAATTCATATTCTCCAATGGGACACATCCATATCCAAGATTTAATAAGTGTAAAGAAAATAAGAATAATGGAGAAAATTTACTGGAAAATGGAAGTAATGATATGATATAGAATTGAATGTGAAAGATAAATATGTGCTAAGGTCATGTTTGTGTTGAAGTGTAAACCTGGAACCACGTTGTTCACTGAAAGAGATGTTTTTAAAATATAAAAATAATAATTTATTACAAAAAAAGAGGTTTTTTGCCAATAAAACATACCAACTTTCAATGAATGACGTAATGATTCTCTAGGAGTTTCTTTTTACTCTCTCTCTGAAAAGTATTTTTTTTGTTTATATCCTGTCGGCCCTTCAGGAACTCAATGCAGCATATGGGGCACTCCCTTCTTTGTTTCCTTACACACACACAGCTGTAACCCTGAGAGGTAGGTTGGGATGAGAGTGTGATTGGTTCAAAGTCACCCAGCGAACTGCCATGGCTGAGGGTGGAACTAAACTTGGATCTTCCCAATGCCATTTTAATTTGTCAATCACAAAAAACATGGCATGCAAAAGTCATGGAAACGAACCAATTATTAGGCAGCAATAGCCAGACATGTTTCAAAGATTTATTTATTTATTTATTTATTTATTTATTTATTTATTTATTTATTTATTCATTCATTCGACTTGTATGCCGCCCTATTCCCTAAGGACTCAGGGCGGCACTTCTGTCCTGGCTGTAAAGTTAGTGAGACCACAATTCAACTGTTATACTGAGTTGTGCCTGTCAGCCCTCTCTGAGCAAGCAGATTCCTGAATAAGGAGTTCAGTGTCAGAATTTTTCTGTTGTTATATAACCTTCTGAATTATAAATATACTTTTATATGGCATTTGCTATATTTTAATTAATAGGCAGAACTGATTAAAGACAGTTATAAATACTGATAGAAGAGAATACTTGTAGCTCATGGTTGAACTGTGGGGTCCTTGGTGCTCTTGACGCTTGATTGAACCAAGGTCAGAGAGCACCAAGGACCCCACAGTTATACAACGTCAGAGGTTGAACAATTGTGCAAATGAGAAAGAAGTGAGATTAATTCTCTGTTTTAATGTATTCAGGTGATACTTCTATCAATCAATCAGAATAGAGATGGAAGGGACCTTGGAGGTCTTCTAGTCCAACCCCCTGCTCAAGCAGGAGACCCTATACCATTTCAGTCAAGTGACTGTCCAGTCTCTTCTTAAAAACCTCCAGTGATTAAGTTTCTCCTTAATTCCAGGTTGCTTCTTTCCTTGATTCTCTCCCTTCTAATAGGACTAATTTCAATCATATTGATCTACATTGTTTTTCTCTATGGCTGTACATATTTCAGTATGTTCATTTGATTGTATAATAATGTTTCATAAAAATTGTAAGTGTTTCGATACAACACAGTTCTGAACCCTGTTGTACTGCCACAACTGCTTAACACAAAGCAGAAGAAAAACTCAGAACACTTCAGGGGAAACTCTTAAACAAGCCCCCAAAGAAAAATCATGCATAAGCTGACTGGTTGAATGGTCTTGTTTCCCTCCACCAACAAGCAGATGGGAAAAGATATACAGTATATTCAAAATGAACAAGAAGGTAAAAAGATAAAATACACTGACAATGTAGCCAAAAGAAATTCAACATGACAATTCAATTAAAAACAGAATTGTACAAATGTATTCCTAATGCAAATGAATAAAACAGCAGTTGTTAATTCAACTTTGCAGTTAAGATTATGCATACATTTAGCAGACCAGGCGTCCTGTTTCTACTTGGAGGCATTTTATCACAGGTATTTTTTTAATCAGTTATACTTACTAATAATTACATGCCCAATATTTACATGAAAGAAAAGTGATATAATTATGTTATTTTTATTGATTAAATTTTTATGCCGCCCATCTTCCCTACAAGGTGAAAATAGCAATAGCACTTAGACTTATATTTATTTATTTATTTATTTATTTATTTATTTATTTATTCGACTTATATGCCCCTCTCCAAAAGGACTCGGGGCTCACAGCTAAAAGAAAATACAACAATAAATAAATTAGTTAAAAACATATTAAACAAAATAAAGCCGAATTAAAGTTAAAACCCCATAATTAAATAAAATCAACCCCAGAGAATCAGCACAGCGGATTGTAAAAAGAGCCAAGTCTTCAAATTGTGGCGGAAGGTGAGAAGATTGGGGGCCAACCGCAGCTCCAGCGGAAGAAGATTCCACAAGTGGGAGCTGCCACAGAGTAGGCCCTCCCTGGGTGCCAAGCAACATTGAGTCGCAGACGGCACCCCGAGGAGGCCCCTTCTGTGCGTCCGTACAGGGCGGTTGGTATTTGATGTTGGGAGGAGTCGTTCGTAAATAACCTGGACCCATGCCATGCTGGACTTTGAATGTTAATACCAAAACCTTGAATCTCACTCGGAGGGCAACTGGGAGCCAATGTAGGTCATGCAGGAGGGGTGTAATATGGGAGTATCGGGAGGCTCCCATCACTACCCTGCGGCCGCATTCTGCACCAGTTGAAGCCTCCAGTGGTATGCAAGGGCAGTCCTAGGTAGAGAGCGTTACAGTAGTGAAGTCGGGAAAACGAGCCTGGTGACTGTGCAGGGCATCTCGGTCCAGGAATGGGCGTAACTGGCAAACCAGCTGGATCTGGGCAAAGTCCCCTGGCCACGGCCCCCACCTGCTCCTCCAATTTGAGCCATGAGTCCAGGAGGACCCCAGATTCTGTACCCTGTCCACGGGGGCAACACCTCCTCCCCATGACCAAAGATGGAATATCCAAACTGGACCGAGTTGTCGGTATGCACAGCCACTCTGTCTTGGCCGGATTGAGTCGAAGCATGTTCCTGTCCATCCAGATCCGCACTGCTTCCAGACAACGGGACATCACGGAGAGAGCATCACTGATGTGGCCTGGGGTGGAGATGTATAACTGTGTATCATCAGCATACTGATGATAACTCACCCCAAAACCACGGATGATCTCACCCAGCGGCTTCATATAAATGTTGAACAGAAGGGCGAGAGGACTGACCCCTGAGGCACCCCACAAGTGAGATACCTTGGAGTCGACCTCTGCCCTGCTGCCAACACTGTTTGCAAACGTCCCGAGAGGTAGGAGAACCACCGTAAAACAGTGCCTCCCACTCCCAACCCCCCGAGATGTCGCAACAGGATACCATGGTCGATGGTATCGAAAGCCGCTGAGAGATCTAACAGGACCAGGACAGAGGAAGAACCCGTCCCGAGCCCTAGAGAGATCATCAATCAGCGCGACCAGTGCTGTCTCCGTGCTGTACCTGGGCCGGAAGCCCGATTGGTACGGATCTAGGTAGTCCGCTTCCTCCAGGAAAAGTGGCAATTGCTGGGCCACCACACTCTCAACAACCTTCGCTAAAAAGCGAAGGTTGGAGACCGGACGAAAGTTGTTCAATGCGGCTGGGTCAAGGGCAGGCTTTTTCAGAAGGGGCCTCACCACCGCTTCTTTCAAAGCGGCAGGGAACAGCCCCTCCCTTAACAAAACGTTGACCACTGCCCAGAGCCAGCCGCACGTGACCTCCCTGGTGGCATAAACCAACCAGGAAGGGCACGGGTCCAATAAACATGTGGTGGAGCTCAGCTGCTGCATAATCCTGTCCACTTCATCCTCAGAAACAGGATCGAACTCAGTCCAGGTCACATTGGCCAGACCACTCGGATCCCCATCCTCAGGCCACTGCAAGTCCGAGCGCAACCCTTTCCGGATCTGAGCGATTTTATCCTGCAGATACTGGCCAAATTCCTCAGCTCTGCCCCGCAAAGGGTGCGCCACCCCCCCACAGCTGCAGGAGGGAGCGGGCGACCCCAAACAGGGTGGCTGGGTGGTTATCTGCAGATGCTATGAGGGCGGAGAAATAAGATCTTCTCGCTGCCCTCACCGCTACCAGGTAAGTCCCAATATGGGCTCTTAACTGGGCTCGGTCAGATCCGGAGCGGGTCGCCCTCCACCTGCTCTCTAGTCCCCTTCTTATATACCGCTTCACAGTGCTTTATAGCCCTCTTTAAACGGTTTACAGAGTCAACATATTGCCCCCAACAATCTGGGTCCTTGTGATGACCCGGGGCACAGCACAGAGACAACACAGTCAGCTGACAGTTCAAACCACCCCTTTATTGCTTCAGATGTTCCCCAAATGCTCACACATTTCTGGAAAGTTCCAGAGAAAAGTGATCACACACACACACGCACACACTTCCAGCAGCCCCTGGCTGCAAGTAGTCCAGCACAAAGCTATGGGCACAACGGCTGCAAAACAAGAAATCCAGCAGGGCAAGGGAAGAAGTCAATTAGTCCAGGAAGGAAAGGAACAAGACAATTAATCCAGGAAGCAAGAAATAAAGCAAGAAGTCCAAGAGACATCCAATGTCGGCAATGGCACACAACCCTCCATGAATTCAACATTTGTTCCCGACAAATGGCCCTCCCCATGGCATCTCAAGTCTCAGTCCCCAGGTGTGCCTTGTGGAGAGGGCTGGGGCGGTCTCCTCCCAAGTAGTCAGGTCAGCCTGTGCTATTTCCACCTTCTCTCCACTCTCTGTGCTCTAGGATCAGGAGGGGGTAGTCCTTGCTCATCGCCTGAGCTCTGTCTCTCATGTTCACTGCTTAGCCTCTCTTGGTCATCCTGCCCCTGTTCCTCCCTGCCTACAAGCCATCCCAATTCTGAAAGGTCCTGGCCTGACTCAGCCTGCTCCTCCCCGTTTTCCTCTGAAGCCAACGAAGCTGCCCCCTTGATCTCTGTTGGCTCCAGTTCTGGCTCGTCTTCCTCTGCAGATTCAGGCTCTGACAGGGGCATGACAGTCCTCATTTTACCGACCTCGTAAGGATGGAAGGCTGAGTCAACCTTGAGCCAGTGAGACTCGAACTGCTGGCAGTCAGAATTAGCCTGCAATACCGCATTCCAACCACTGCACCACCACAGCTCCTATCATTAGAGTTTTTCATTAAAACAACTATTCTTAAGGATTTCCTAGAAGTAATTAAATTTGTGGAGGAGTTTACCACAGCTCTGAACAAAATACATCTGGGAAATCAGGTCCTATACTACCATTATTTTGTGTTTTAAAACCCAGCCAAAAATGAGTTGAATTCCTACTCATATAATTGCACAGAAACAACAATGTTCATGTATCACTTTTGGAGCCTCAACTGTTAATCCTTTTATCCCTAACAGCACATTATATGTGCTATTTTATCATTAGTTATTAGCAAATAAATAATCTGAATGTACTAAACTAGAAAACAAGTTACACTATTTGGCTCAAACAGCAAAACACAAACCTGTAATGTTGATCCTCTTCATTATCGCTTTGCAGAAGATCATCATTCAGTTCTTCATCTGACATATCTGACTGAGTCTAAAATTGGAAAAAAAAACAACCCTTGAACTGATTTTAGAAGCTTGTAAAAGGCCATATACTTCTTTTATTTTCCCTGTGAAGGTCTTGAAAGAGGAAATCTGACACCAAATTCTTCCTCTTCTGTCTCCCTCAATTACTTTCTTCTGGATCTGGAAACAATAATCCCCAAAAGGGATCTGTGGTGGGTAGACAAAATAAAAGCTGTCCTGGATCCAAGAATCTCTTCACTCAGCCCATCTCACAGACTTGTTGCTGTTGTGGGAAAAATAGATTTAGTACTATACTTAGACACAAATTAATAAAAATGAACTGATAACGAACAGGCAGGACTCCAAAAGAGCATTTGGAGTTCTTTACTGGAACAGCAGGAGACAGATGATCCTAAGAAGTCAGGAGCTGCACCGTTGTAGTTTATTACAAAGTAATGTAATCAAATTATTTTTCCCATATATGCAAGCATATACTTTAAACAGACTGATTTACCTTTTTGCCAGTCAACATATCTTCTCCTAGTAAGTCATCATCTAATTCACTAGAAAAAAAGAGATACAGTAATCAATTCTTCAAAACAGTGGCAAAGCAGTTCCTTTGTCAGTATCATTCTACTTTAACCAAAATGTACTTGAAGATCTCAACAGCAATGCAGACTAAAGAGGGTAACCTCATTTTTCATTAAACGAGAAAGACACATTTCTACACTTAAGTCAACTAAAGCAGAGAAACAGAATTGCTTGAGCATGGGGTTGGACTAGAACAGGGGTCCCCAACCCCTGGTCGGTGGACCGGCACCAGTTCACAACATGCCAGAAACCAGGTCCCGCAAACAAGCAAAGCCCTATTCACGGGATGCAGGCAGCACACAAAACCACACCACCTCCGGTGTGCAGAAAAACCTCTCTCACGGAACTGGTCTCTGGTGCCCAAAAGGTTGGGGGCCACTGAACTAGAAGACCTCCAAGGTCCCTTCCAACTGTGTTACTCTGCAATTCTGCTAAATGTAACTTAGAATTCTGATTAATTCCAAAGACAGTTTCTACTTCAATAGGACAGTAATTCACACAAAATTCTCTGAAACATTTTCTCCCACTTAGTACCTAACAAAGCTGAAGTATACTAAGTCAACAGAAAGGGCCCTAATATGCAATTGCAGCAGAGTCTAATTCAAATGTGTGGCTTGCTTTAATTCTTTACAAGATAAGCTGCAGTTTAGTTTAGTTTAGTTTAGTTTAGTTTAGTTTAGTTTAGTTTAGTTTAGTTTAGTTTATTGTCATTGCACATCGTACAATGAAATGAAATACCATCTTCAGTATACTATACAGTAGAATTCAATACAGTTACTGCCCTGGGATAGAAGCTGTTTTTCAGCCTATTTGTCCTTGTTTTTATTATCCTGTACCGTCTGCCAGATGGTAATAGTTCAAAAAAAGGGTGCCCAGGATGAGATGGATCTTTGAGAATGTTTTGAATTTTCTTAAGGCAGCGGGAGCTCAAAAAGCTCTTCCAAAGTGGGGACAGGGCAACCCATGATCCTCTGGGCAATGATGCTAACCCACTGGAGTGTTGTCCTATCTGCTACTGTGCAATTGGAAAACCATACACAGGTGCAGTAAGTTAAGATACTCTCTATGGTGCAGCAGTAGAAGGTCACCAGCAGTTTTTCTTTCTTTTTTTTTAATTTTAAAAAGCTTTATTTACAATTGTTAAAAACACACAAACATACAAATACACACACATCAATACAAAACAATGCGCGGAGCGCTTTCTTCACTTAGCTTGGATGTCACATTGGATATACACTTTAACTTTATGACTAAGTTGTACATAAGTATATTCATTACCCATTTTTCCCATTTGTTTGGCTTGGGTTGTAGTTTTAACTATTATATATAACTTTCCTAAGCGCTATCTATTGGCTTATATCGTCGATAGCGTCTTTAACTCAATTTACATACTCTGTTTTTCCTGTGACCCTTCTTCCCTCGGTGCTTTGTGTGTGTGTGTGTGTGTTTTGTTCCACCCAATCATACCATCTATCCCATATTCTATAAAGTTCTGAATCTTCTTTTCCATTTAATTTAAGTGTTAATCTTTCCATTTCCATACATTCATATGTTTTCCTAATTGCATTTTGTATAGATGGCATAATAGTTCTTTCCATTTCTGGGCTAGAGCAATTTGTGCAGTTGTTAATAAGTGTGTAATTAAATATTTGTCTTTGGGGGGGAAGTTTCCTTTGATCATTCCCAGTAAGAACAATTCTGGTCTCCACTCCAGTTCACATTTTGTGACTTCCTCAATCCAATTTTTTACTTCCTTCCAATATCTCTTTGTTTTTAAACACGTCCACCACAAGTGAAAATATGTACCTATTTTGTCTTTACATATCCAACACTTAGGGTTTGCGGCTGGGAATATTTTCGCGAGTCTAGCGGGTGCCAAATGCCATCTATATATCATTTTATACTGATTTTCTTTGTATGCCACCGATTTTGTGTATGTCAAATTTTCCTGCCAAATTTCTTCCCAGTCATTCAAATCCAAGTTATTTCCAGTATTTTTTTCCCATGAAAGCATTGGCCCCTTCATTAGTTGCCCTGTCATTTCCTGCTCTAGTAAGAATTTATATAATTTAGGTATCAATTTCTCTTCTGGCCCCATAAGTAATTTATCTAATTGTGTATTTTTTTTCTCAATTCCATTCTCCTTTATATCTCTATTATATCTCATTTTAATTTGTAAATAAGCCCAGTGATCTATTATTATTCCTAGTGTTTCTAATTCCTCTCTCCTTTTTAATCTCCCCTCACCATCTAGTATTTGATAGTATTTAAGCTTTTTATTCAAATCCATTGTGTTGGGGTGGAATGTTGCCGCCATCATTGAAAACCATCTTGGGATCTTAGTGTAAAATTTCTTCCTAATGTCGGCCCAGTTTGTAGATCATGCCCTTCCAATATTAAAATTCTTTTTTTTACTAATTTAATCCAATTTTTTATCCAAACCAGTACTGTTCCTTTATAATAAATCTCCCAGTTAGGGAGCCCAAATCCACCTCTGTTTCTGTCATCTTGTAGATACTTTTTATTCTCTTTTTCCCAGCCCATATAAATTTCATCACCGTTTTATCCAATTCCGTAAAAAAAAAAAAATTTGTCAGTACTGGAATTGTCTGGAATAGGTAAAGAACTTTAGGTAGGTCACCAGCAGTTTTTCATTCAGTTGTTGTTTTCTGAGAAGACTCAGTTAGTATAATCTCTGCTGGGCCCTTTTGACCTTTGCTGCAATTTGAGCACCCCAGGTCAGGTCCTCTTTTATGGTAACACCCAGAAACTTAAAACTGGCCAGTTGCTCCACTCAGTCGCCATTGATAAGCAAGGCCTGGATGTCTGATCTGTTCCTTCTATAGTCCACTATAAGCTCCTTGGTCTTATTGGAGTTGAGGACCAAGTTATTGTCTCCACACCACAAAAGCACCTCATTTCAGTAGGCAGATTCATCCCCCGCCAGAGATAAGTCCCACCATTGTTTTATCATCTGCAAATTTAGTAATAGTATTACTAGCTTGAGTGGGAATGCAGTGATGCACATAAAGAATGTCAGCGTTCCAGGGAAAATCCATTCCTTCCAGTAACTTGCCTTGGGGGGTTGGGGGTGGGAGGCACCGTTTTGCAGTGGTTCTCCTACCTCTCAGGTCGTTCGCAATCGGTATTAGCAGGAGGGCAGAGGTCGACCCCGAGGCCCCTCGTGTGCTGGGTTCCTCAGGGGTCGGTCCTCTCTCCCCTCCTGTTCAACATCTATATGAAGCCGCTGGGCAAGATCATCAGTGGTTTTGGGGTGAGGTTTCATCAATATGCTGATGATACCCAGCTTTTCATCTCCACCCTGGACCATCTCAGTGATGCCCTCCCCGTGATGTCCTGGTGCCTGGAGGCAGTATGGATCTGGATGGGGAGGAACAGGCTCCAGCTCAACCCAGACAAGACCGAGTGGCTGTGCATACCGGCATCTCGGGTCCAAGAAATTCCATCTTTGGTCATGGGGAGAGAGGTGTTGCCCCCCGTGGATAGGACATGCAACTTGGGTGTCCTCCTGGATACACGGCTCAGTTTGGAGGAGCAGGTGGGAGCCGTGCCCAGGGGGGCTTTTGCCCAGGTTCGCGTGGTGTGCCAGTTGCGCCCTTATCTGGACCGAGATGCCTTGTGTAAGGTCACTCATGCGCTCGTTACTTCCCGAGTCAACTACTGCAATGCTCTCTATATGGGGCTGCCCTTGTGGACCACGCAGATGCTTCAACTGGTGCAGAATGCAGCCACGCGGGATGTGATGGGAGCATCCTGATACTCTCATATTACACCCCTCCTGCGTGAATTGCATTGGTTGCCGGTTGCCTTCCGGGTGAGATTCAAGGTGCTGGTACTGACCTATAAAGCCCTACATGGCCTGGGGCCAGGGTACTTGCAGGAGCGTCTCTTGCCAGCATCGACTGCCCATTGCCCTGTGCACTCCCCCAGACAGGGCCTCCTTGGGGTGCCGTCGGCCAGACAAGCGTCGGCTGGCAACCCCCAGGGGTTGGGCCTTCTCTGTGGGAGCGCCCACCCTGTGGAATCAGTTACCCCTGGAGCTGTGGTTGGCCCCTGACCTCCGTTCCTTCCGCTGTGGCCTGAAGACCTGACTATTCAAACAAGCCGACCTGGACTGAGGGGGGGGTAGTTTTTAAATGTTTTATATGTTAATGACTTTTGTGGGTTTTTTAGCTATTGTTTGGCTTGAATTTAATACCTTTTAACCAATTTTAAATTTTGTATTATGGGTTTTATTATGTGAGCCGCCCTGACTCCTTCGGGAGATAGGGCGGCATACAAGTCCAAGCAATCAATCAATCAATCAACAAACTCCAAGACACACGCCATCTCAAAGTACTTTTATTAGAACAGTACCTGGCACATACTGGGGAAATCCGGAACTAATCTTCCTGGCTTCCCCACAAAGTCCCAAGCTATAACCCATCCCCTTTTTCCTTCATCACCAGTTCACATGCACCAATCCCAAAATAAGTTTTAATTCTTTCTCTGCCATACTCTGTAACCTTGAACTATCAAAATAATATATTTTTTCTACTAAGAGCTACTCAATTAACATCACCCCCTCCCACTTGCTTCAACTATGTGGCACCGATGAATTCCATAGCTGACAGGTGTCCCCCCTTGAAATATACTACTAAGAAAATAAGAAACAAAACACAGTCAGGGGTTAATGCGTTGCCCTTAACCCCCTCTCCTTCCTCCAAGAGGACCCTTCGGTTTGTCGGGGAATTCCTCATGGAATTGGTTAACCAATCTATCTGCATGTACATCCCAACTTTTTACCCAAGTAGCATCTGATATAGGGTAACCCTTCCGTAAGACCAAATATTGCAAACGTCCTCGGTGTTATTTTCGAAATCGGGAATGGACCTAAGAATTTAGGCCCCAACTTCTTACTAGGAAGTTTCAATCTAAGATATTTGGTTGACAAATATACTTTGTCTCCTACTTTAAATGGTGGTTGGAGGAATCTATGTCTGTCCACCTACTTTTTGTAATCCTTTGCAGCTTCAGTCAAAGCTTTTTTCGTATTCTCCCAACCTTTTTTTAAAGAGTTCATCCATTCTGTTACAGACATGGATGTAGGAGGTTCTCTAGGTTATTCTGGCATAGGGACAAATTCCATGCCAGTGTTGATTTGGAATGGAGTCAACCCTGTGCTGCTATGTACTGCATTATTGTAAGCAACCTCTACAAATGGTAATAATTCACCTCAGTTTTCCTGTTGATAATTTACACAGCATCTAATGTATTGTTCCACCATGGCGTTCGCCCTTTCTGCTGCTCCGTTGCAGGCCGGGTGGAATGCTGAGGATAACCCTTGGGATGACCCAATAGATTTTTAAAAACCCTCCAGAACTTAGCGGTAAATTGTACCCCTGTCTGATATTATTCTACAAGGTACTCTGTGTAGTCTATAGATATGCTTCACGAACAGTTTTGCAAGCTTTTTTGCAGATGGAAGTCCTTTACAGGCTGTAAAGTGGGCCTGCTTAGAGAATAAGTCAATAACAGTCCAAATGATTGTATTCCCTCCACTCTCAGGTAATTCTACGATAAAGTCCATTGCGATTTCTTCCCATGGCTGTGTTGGTTCAGCTACTTGTTGGAGGAGGCCAGGGGTTTTTCCAGTTCTGTGTTTCATCATGGCACAAATTGAACAGCTTTTTACATAGTCCTCAACGATAGGTTTCAATTTTGGCCACCAGAACTGTCTCCTGACTAAATGTAGGGTTTTTAAGAACCCAAAGTGTCCCCCCAATCACGAGTCGTGGCTACACTTTAGTACCATTAGTCTTAGATTTGCAGGTACATCAAGTTTAGTCCCCTTCCAAGCCAGTCCCTCATTCATTGTCAATTTGGTTTGATGCTCCAGGAACCAGGGATAGGTCAATAGGGCTGCTTTCAATTCCATGGTCAGTTTGTCTCCCAGGCATTTGGGGTTACGGTTGGCTTGGCCTCGAGTGGTTACTTGGCCTGCCAATTGAGCTTCTGATATCAAAGCCTGCACTAATTCCTCTCGGTGACTGTCAAACTGGGGTTTCCTGGACAGGGCATCCGGCAATATGTTTTTCCCTCCGGGGATATATTACATGTTGAAGTTGAACTGCTTGAAGTATTGAGCCCAGCAGACTTGTTTTGGTGATAGCTTCCGAGGTGTCTTTAGAGCCTCGAGGTTCTTGTGATCAGTCCATACCTCAAACGGCTCCTTCACCCCTTCTAGGAAATGCCTCCAAGTCAACAAAGCCAATCGTACTGCAAATGCTTCTTTCTCCCAGACCGCCCATCTTTGCTCTGTGTCCGTTAGCTTTTTGGACACATAAGCACAAGGCATCAGTTGGTTCTGAGAGTCCTTTTGTAGCAGAACAGCCTGAGACGCCCGTTTTCTTTGAGCTGTGTAGAGCATCCAGTAGTGGGAGGTGCTTAGTCTCCTCTTAGACAGGCTGGGCTTAATTGATAGGACGCACCTCCTCCTCCTCGAGGCTCCACCCTAGCATCCCCAGTTTTCAGCGAAGACGAAGTGTAAGAAACCCTACTAACTGCACTCAATTAAAAGGTAGTTGGCTGGAACACTGCCTCACCCTAACAGACGGATACAGGGTGGGGCTGGATGCTCTACACAGCTCAAAGAGAACGGGCGTCTCAGGTAAGTACCAACGCCCTTTCTCCTATGAGCTGTTCCGAGCATCCAGTAGTGGGACATGCCAAAGCTGGGACTGCCAGTTGGGAGGGAATCCGTCTGACATAACTCTCCTCTCACTCCCTATGAACCTGCTGCAACACTCTTCTGCCAAAGGAAGCCTCAGCAGAGGCAAAAACATCAATTTTATAGTTTCTGATAAAGGGCGAAGGGGAGGCCCAAGTAGCCGCCCTACAGATTTCCTCTATCGGAGCTTGGGTGGCCCAGGCTGCCGACATCACCGCACTTCTTGTGGAATGGGCAGTGATTCCCTGAGGCGCCAAAAGAGAATGACTCTCGTATGCTTTGGAGATAGCGGCCCGCAACCACCTGCCAATCGTAGTGGAGGAAACCTTGTGACCTTGAGACCTGGGCAGGAACGAAACAAAGAGAACTTCCAATTTTCAGAAAGGCACCGCGTGCTTCAGGTAAATGCGTAGGGCCCGTCGTACATCAAGGTGGTGCCACTGAATTTCAAGTCGATGAGACGGAGTCGAACAGAAGTTAGGAAGGACTAATTCCTGGGCCCTGTGAAAGGATGAATTGACTTTTGGCAGAAAAGTCGGGTCTGGCCAAAGGACCACTCTGTCCAAGTGAAAGATGCAGAGGTCCTGTCTAATAGATAAGGCTGCAAGCTCTGAAATTCTCCTGGCTGATGTTATGGCAATCAGGAAGGCCACCTTATATGTCAGCAATTGGAGGCTGATAGACCTCAAGGGTTCAAAAGGCTCCTTAGTAAGAGCGTTCAATACCTTGTTGAGATCCCAAGTAGGGAATCTGTGAACTGCTGGGGGCTGCAAGTTCGTGGGTCCTCTGAGAAAACTTCGTACCCTTGGGTGGTGGGCGATGGATTTACATTCTGCTCAAGAGATCACCGATGCTAGTGCTGCCACCTGACACCACAGCATGTTTGGGGACAGCCCCTTGTCGAGACCGTCTTGAAGAAACTCCAACAGTTGAGCCACTGAAGGAGAGGAAGGGTTCACCTGCGTCTTAGAACACCAGCGACAGAAACTGGACCAGGTTGCGTTGTAGATTCTAATGGTAGACGGCCTTCTCGCTGCCTGAATAGTATCAATGACCTTGGTTGACATGTGCTCCTCTCTCAGACGCTGCCGCTCAACTTCCAGATGGTCAGCTTGAGCCATTGGGGTTCTGGGTGATGTACTGGCCCTTGTGAATGAACGATTGTCGATGGTGGAATCCTCCACGGTTCCTCGATTGACAGGTCCCTCAGATCTGCGAACCACGTCCGCCTGGGCCAAAACGGGGCTATGACCAGAACCATTGCCTTTTCCTCCAGTATCTTTTGGATTAGTTTGGGTATCACGGGCAGGGGGGAAAGGCGTAAAGGAGCCCTGGGGGCCAGGGGCAATGGAGCGCGTTGACATTCTCCGCTCCCAGCGTCGGGTATCCGGAGAAGAAATGTGGAAGTTGAGTGTTGAGAGGAGTGGCGAATAAATCGAGAACCGGCAGGCCAAATTTCTGTATTACTGTTTGAAAGATTGAGGGGTGCAGGCGCCATTCTGATGGGTCGAGAGTGGCTCTGCTGAGCCAGTCTGCCTGTATATTCAAAGTGCCCGATATGTGTTCTGCCTTGATGGAGATCAGATGCTTCTTGGCCCATAGGAACAATCTTTCTGTTTCCCTCAACAGGGTTTTGGAGTGCGTGCCCCCCTGCTTGTTTATGTGGGCTTTTACCGTAATGTTGTCTGAGAATCAGCATGTTTGGAAGTTAGCCCTGACAGAAAGGTGCGAAGGGCGAGGGATACCGCTCTCAATTCTAGCCAATTTATATTGTGTGTTTGTTCCTGAGTGGACCAGCGACCTTGAGTTGAGAGACAGATAGTGAGCTCCCCAACCGATCAGACTGGCGTCTGTCGTGATGGTCTGTCTTTGTGGCTCTCCGAATGGGCAACCCTGGATGATTGCAGGGGAGGACCACCAACGAAGGGATCTTAGGACGTCGACCAGTACTGTGACTCAGAGTCTGGAACTGTCTCTTCCTGTCTGTTGAATCGGCAACAGGAACCATTGCAGAGCCCTGGCATGAAAACAAGCCCAAGGAACAATGGATATGCAGGAGATCATCTTTCCTAACAATTGTGATAACACAAATAAGGGAACTTTTCTAAGGGTCCTGACTTCCTGGACTAGTTTCCTGATACTCTCCTGTCGATCGGGGGAGAGGAAGACTTTCCCCTGATCAGTGTCTATGATCGCCCCTAAGTGAACAAGTCTGGTGGTGGGGACTAAGTGGCTCTTGGTCCAATTTATAGAGAACCCGTGTTGTTGAAGGGAGTTTATGGTAAACCTTGTATCGCCATCTGCCTGATGAGTGGAGGACAGAATTAAAATGTCATCCAAGTAGCATTGTAATCTGATGGGCCTGGCCCTGAGGCAGGTGGCTAGTGCCGCCAATATCTTGGTGAAGGTTCTAGGAGCTGAAGCTAAGCCAAAAGGAAGGGCAACGTACTCGTAGTGCGCATCATTATAACAAAATTGGAGAAATTTGCTATGGGAAGGTCAAATTGGAATGTGTAGATAAGCTTCAGCAAGATCAATGGACGTGAGTACGTCGCCCTGCCTGATGCCCATGAGAATAGACTGCAGAGTAGTCATCTCGAATTTACGGTATACTAATGACTGATTCAGGCGTTTGAGATCCAGGATGGCTCTCCAACCACCCGAGCTCTTGGGTACAACGAAGAGGTGGGAGTAAAATCCACAGCCTTGCTGTTCTGGGGAACTGGTTGAATGGCCCTAATTTCTAGGAGATGAGAGATGGCCTTCTGCATAAGGGCTCTCTTCTGTGGGTCCCGGGAGAGGGGGCTCGACATAAAGAACTTGGGGGAGGGGAGTGAAATTCCAGGGCCAGGCCGAATCTGATCGTATCCCTAACCCAGGCATCGGAGGTTGAGGCGGCCCACTGATCCGCAAACATTTTTAACCGGCCCCCGATGGGAATTTCCTCACCTGCCCTATTTGGGGCGCTGGAAGGACTTGTTACCCGCCCCCCGGAACTGTCTTCTGGGTTGGCCACCCCTACGGCTCCTGTTGGAAAAATCTGGTCTGTCTGATTGCTGCCCCTGGCTCTGGGGGGAAAACCTCTGGGATCTTGAGGAAAATGGTCCCTGAAAGGAGGGATGAAAGGAGCTCCTACGAAAGGGCTGGTTGAAACGAGGCTCAGATTTTCGAAAGAGTGACGGCAGGATTTTCTTCTTATTCTTTGTCTGAATTAAGAGAGGATCCAGGGCCGCACCAAATAATTTTTTTCCAGAGATGGGTGCAGAGGCAAGCTTCCACTTGTGTTTAGTGTCCGCCTGCCAATGCCTTAGCCAAAGGAGTCTCCTTGCCGAGACCTGAGAGGCAATAGCCCTGGAGGAGAACTTGACTGCGTTGTAGGTTGCGTCTGCAGAAAACTCTGCAGCTGCAATGATCTTTGCCACGTCTTGGTGGGCACGTATATTGGAAGTGGGTATGGTTTCTCTGAGGTGACGGAGCCATCTGAGGGAGGAACGTGTAACGAAAGAGGCGGCCGTAGCCGCCCTGATGGCCCAGGCATCCGATACATGCGCCCTGCGCAGAGCTAATTCTGCTCTTTTTTCTTCTGGTCTGAGGGCTTCCTCTGCCTCCCCGGGAATGGCCGATGACAAAACTAAGGCCACGACAGGGTCATCTACCTCAGGGGTTTTCAGAGAAGCTGAAAATCCCGGGGCCAGGTTATAAAACCTCTTGTCATATCCTGTGGGGGTGGGATAGGATGCCGACAGGACCCATTGTTTGTGAACCAGGTCTTCAAACATATGGGGAACTGGGATCACCTCCGCTTCAGTGGTTGGTTGAGAGAATATTAAATCTCCTGGTTCATCCTGAGACCCCAACAGTTGGGTCGCGGGGGGGGGGGGTTATCAAGGCGAGCTGTGTTCTTAGCCTTGAACAAGAGGGATTTCAACAGCGGTGGATGGAACAGGCCCGTAAAAACAGGCTGGTCGGGAGTAATGCCCTCATCATCGGACATCCCTCTCTCCAAAGGGTCCACCTCTGAGAGGCCCTGATCCAAGTTATATATTGACTCCCCTTCTTGTTCCATCCAATCGCCCTGAGTTTGAAACTCCTGGGGTTCCAGAGGGGTTCTAAGATAAGGTGTGGGGGGGTCGCCGTGTGTAGGGGCCTGTTGATCAGTTACACTCACAGATCTTTCTGAGATAGACATACAGTCAGGAACAGGAAATTGACGGCTGTCTCGCATGGATCGCTGTTGACCCATTGCGATGCCCTTTTGAATTGCCGTCTCCATCCAGGCTCTCATCTTGGCTGGAACTTCCTCCATCAAATCCTCTTCCTCATGGAGGCCCGCAGCTGTAGGAGTGAATGTAGCCTCTGGAATTCTGCGAGGAGGTGGTCCCGATGATGGGATATCCTGTGGAGATAAACTGACAAGGCTGCGCCTAGACTGAGTTGATAGGTCCAGGGCTGGTGCTGCTGGAGTAGGTGACCTAACAGGGGCCACATTCTGTTGAGGGACTGGTTGTTCCACCTCCCTGGCCCGTTTTCGCATTTGTTTTTCCAGGGCCTGGTGTCTTCAGTGGGCATCTTTTTTGGCCGCCCTGGAAGGTCTACTGGGATCAGTGGATTTATCTTGGGTCCTAGTAGAGGAAGATTTGGAGCAATGTCCACTAGCCATGCTTGTAATATTTGAGAGAGACAAATTTACCACAATCAAGCTCAAAAATTGAAATGGGACTCTGTCCCTTTAAATCAAGGAAGCCTGTATCTATTCACCTCCCCTCGAGACTCTGCTCAGTGACTGGAGGTTGCAATTTAGACCCAATGGCTGAGAGTGATTGCAGAGAAAAAAACCCTAATAGAATGGCCTATGAGCCTCAGGCCTTAATCAGAGATATAGAGAAAACCTTTGTGGTTGAGTTCCTTACCCAGGCCCCCAGAAATGGAAACCTAGGGTTGCAAGGAGAGAAGGCTTCCAAACCCGGTCCCCAGCAAGGGAAACCTGAGGGTATAGAATGAATAGTGGCTTTACCCTGGTCCCCAGCAAGGGAAACCTGAGGGCAGAGAAGGAATAATGGCTTTTGCCCCGGTCCTCAGCAAGGGAAACCTGAGGGTAGACAAGAAATAATGGCTTTTACCCCGGTCCCCAGTGAGGGAAACCTGAGGGCAGAGGAGAATAGTGCCTTATTACCCCAGTCCCCAGCAAGTGAAACCAGCAGGGCAATTGCTGTGGACAAAAAACAAGGAAGCGCTGCCACGCGGCTTTAAAATGGTGCCGCGGCTTCTCTGAAATGAAACCGAAAGCGCAAGTTGCAACAGCCCCCAGGAAGGGAAACCAAACGAAAAACCAAACAAAAACAGTAAGTTCGAGGGTTGCTCCCTTTAGGGAGATCGTGCAACGTTAAAAGCAAATAGGGAGAATAATGAGTCTCAGGCCAGGTCCCTAGCCCAGGAAACCGCAAGTAGAAACCACCCGATCGGAAAGATCGGAAAGATACGGCTCCGAGGCAGCCGCCTCAGAGCGTTGTGCTCATGTTTAGACGAGGCTCGGATTTAAAGAAATTCGACAGAAAAGAATCTTAACTACCCTAGGCTTCCTGTTTGAGCTTCTTTGCGAATAGACCAGAATCTGCGACTGTGTGCAGTTTTGATCTATGCTCGCCGCTGGAGACCCCGAGCCGGCTGGCTTTGGGGTTGAAACTACCCCGTAGAGGTGGTGAAGGTGGGGGAGCTGCCAGCAGGGTTGAGGAGAGCCGCATCTCTTCTCCCCATCTGGCTTTTTTTCCCTTTCCCGAAAGCAGCAGAAGCGGCTGGCCAGAAATGGCCACCTCAAAGAAGAACTTGAACAGAAAAGAATGTGCAGGAGGAAGCTTGAAAGAGAAAGTGCGACATACCGGGCTTGTGATTGAAAACAACTATTAAAGGTACCTGGAATTTAAACAGCTAAAAACAACGTTATCTCTAAAAGACTTTCACAGCTGCGGATGAAAGGGTTAAGAGGAAAAAATTGGTTTCTGTTCTTTCTTCAAATACTGATTGTTTCAACTGGCTTGGAATATTAAGAAAAGATTGATACAAGAATTGGACACTGATTCGCTTGGATATTAATAGGCTGCTTTCAGCTGAAAATAAAGTATCAAGTGATGAAAGACTTTTGAATAACTTTAAAGAATTCTTTTTAAAAAGAGTCAAAGATAGAAAACAGAGGAAGAAAAAGAGCTTAAATAGGGTGGTGTCTGGAAACAAAGGATACCACCTGGAGTTAAATTGTATTGAGAATTGATTCACAACAAGACATGAAAAGAATACATTGTAATTGAAACTCTGTTGCAAGCCAGTTAAAGCCCCGGAAAACTGAAAGTGAAAAAGAAAACAAGAAAGGGCTGTGGATTATTGGAGAACTCTTGGGCAAAGGATGTTAGTGAAGGATTAAAGTCATCTGGGGGTTGCTTTGAAAGGGAAAAAATCTCTTTCAGAATGTCATCACTCTTTGAAGAATTAAAAATGCTATTTAAAGACATTAAAGAAGAGGTAAAAACGATAGAAATGGAGATCCTGAAATATAGAAAACTACAGGAAGCATCAGTCGAACAAGAAGGGTGGGACAAAGAAGAAGAAGCCATTTTTAATGATCAAATAACTCTAAATGGGATTAAGAAAAAGGGGAAGAAAAAGGAGAAAAGAGGAAAGAAAGTTAAAAATCCAAGATTGGAGGCAACAACCAAAAAAAAGTATAAAATGGGAAATAGTTATAATACTGCAAGGAATCATAAGGTAGGATTTCAGAAGGGGAAATTGGACATAAAAGGGGAAAAATGGGAAGGGAGAAGAAGAGGGGGGAGGTGACAAGAAGAGAAATTGGTATAAAATCGAATCAAGATGAGCAACAGCAAGAAAAACACATAAAATTTAAAAATCTTATACATTTAATCCAACAGTTAGACAATGGTTAATCTAAGTTACTGAGAGGATTCTGCAATGGTACTTGAGATAAATATGGTTAAGTTAGAAAGAAGTTAGGTTTTTTTCCTTTTTTTAAAAAGAAAGGTAAAGAAGGAAAGAGAATAAAGCCTTTAACAATTTAAAGAGAAAGTATGAAAATTATAAGAAGTATGGAATGTTTTAATACTATTTTTCTTTTTGATGATGAAATATAGTGATATGGATGTTAAATGGTAATAAAATGGAAATATTTTAAATAGAAATGAAGGAGATAAATATTAATATTAATGGCTGAATTGAATTTGAAAAGAAATAACTACTTTATTTACTATTGTTATATGTATGTACAATCTTCTTTTTCTCTTGTAAAGAATTTAATGGATATCTGTAGGAATGAATGTACCAAGCAGAATCTGATTAATAATGGTTAGATGATATAGGGCAATAGAGGTAATAATGGTAAAGGTGAAATATAAAAGTTAAACAATAATTGGTTAGAAGAGATAGAGGTGTTATCCTTTAGGGTAGTAATTACAGGGTAAAATTTGTTTTATAAGATAATATAAAATTCTAAACAAGACAGATAAAAGTGTAATAATATTGATTGGCAAGATATTGAAAATTGGAAAAACAAATGTAATTAATGAAATGATGGAATGATGAAATAGTTGAAACAAGATTATAGAAGCTAGAGAAAGGGGGGGAAGTTATGGAAAATAGTGGAATTTGCTATGATAAATGGAATAGAATATACAAAATGAGTGTATAATTGAAATTATAGTCGCATGGAGAAGGGAGGGTCTGGTAGCACACTGTTCTCAAAAAAAGAATTTTTTGTTTTTTGTTTTCTATATTTGTTTGTATGCATTCATTTGCCGGGAATGGTTCTGGGATGATAATATGAAGTGTTATAAAATAAATTAATCTAAAAATATGGAATATTCTGTATATGAGAGTATACAAAAATAATTAATAGATGAGAATGGAAAAGATGTATGAGGAGCTTTAACCTACCGGCATATCATATGTTTTTTCTGTGTATGTCTGTCCAAAAATAATAAAACTTTTTTTCAAAAAAAAAGAAAAGAATCTTAACTACCCTCCTGGGGGGGCGGGGGGAGGAAACCAAACTTGAATTCCACTAGACTCTATTTGTTCTGGCCAACTAAAACCCAACTGCCTGCTACGAAGGCTGAGCTGAAACTGGGGACACTAGGGTGGAGCCTTGAGGAGGAGGAGGTGCGTCCTATCAATTAAGCCCAGCCTGTCTAAGAGGAGACTAAGCACCTCCCACTACTGGATGCTCAGAACAGCTCATAGGAGAAGGTCTGGTCGGGACTGGGTGCTGGAGAATGGGCTCAGCTGCAAAGAGGCGTTTTAAGGTTTCAAAAGCTTTCTGACAGTCCAAGCAAGGAGTTGACTGGGCTTTGGTTTGGTGGGTGAAGGGCCCGTTTTTAATAACTCTGTCAAAGGGAGGGCAACCTCAGCAAAGAAGAATGAATTGTCTATAGAGATTGGCAAAACCAAAAGCTTTGAAGTTGCTTTCGTGTTTTGGGGGGTTGCCAGTCCAGCACAGCTTTCACTTTTCCAGGGTCCATCTCAATTCCCTGGTTGGATATTCGGTAGCCTAAGTAATCCAGCGACTCCTTGTGGAATTGCATTTTGACAGTTTACATATAACTTGGTGGCCAAAAGTTTTTTCAGGACTTGTCTGACCAATTTGACATGTTCCTTGATGGTTTCGCTGAATATAACGATGTCATGCAGGTAGACAAGGACCCCCCGGTACAGGTGCGGATGTAACACTTCATTGATGAGTTGCATAAATACTGCGGGGGCCCCATGAAGTCCGAAAGGAATGACTCGGAATTGGAAACTACCCAAAGGGCAGTTAAAGGCTGTTTTCCATTTGTCTCCCTCTTTTATGCGGACTCGGTAGTAAGCTTCTCTCAGATCTAGCTTGGTGAAGACCTTGCCTTTTGACAGGTGGCTTAATAAGTCCTTCCTAAGTGGGAGAGGATATGTGTTTTTGACGCACACGGCGTTCACGCCCCTAAAATCAACACATAATCTCAACCCGCCATCTTTCTTTTCTTTGAACAGCACTGGAGCGGCCAACTTAGATTTGGCAGGTTCAATGAAACCTCTGTCCAAATTGCTATCGATGTATTTCCGCAATTCAGTCATTTCAGCTGGTGTCATGGAATACATCTTTGGTTTTGGCAGTTTTGCCCTGGGTTCTAATTCTATGGCGCAATCCGTGGCTCGATGGGGAGGTAAAACATTACAGTCCTCTTCACTGAATGCCTCAGCCAAGTCTTTATATTGTTTGGGCACTTGGGGAGTACCTGGAAGAAGGTCCAAGGCGGTGGTTGCTACTTCAGTTTCTGGACCCAGTTTCTGGATGGTGGTTTCTTAGTGGGAGGAAGGGAGGGCAGTGGTCCCACTCCAATAATGATTTACTGGAATCCATCCTCCCACTTGATGGTAGGGGCCCATTTATCTAGCCAAGTAAGTCCCAATATGACAGATTCTGACATTCTTGGAGCTACTATAAAACGTATGAGTTCGCGGTGAGGACCCATCTGCAGATTGATTCACTCTGTCATTTGGGTGGCTGGGGTCCCCCTAATTAATGTCCCATCCACTTGTTCAAATCTGATTGGGCGTTTTAGTGCTTTAGTTTTTATGCCCAATTGTTCAACGATGGGGAGCCCAATAAGGCATCTAGAGCATCCGGTATCTATGACAGCTTCTAATTTCCCTGCCTCCCCTGTGTCAGGCACCACTAACTTCACTCTGACGGTAAAAGGTGTGATGGGTGCACTCACCATAGGATCGTCTTCGTCAGTGGGTTGTCCAGGGAGGCTGTGTTGGTCTGGAAGTTTGTTGCTCCCTTCTGCATGGAAAGGACCTTCTATGGTGTGTCTAGCAAAGCAGCTAGTGTTGGGGTCTTTCCTTGACTTTTCCGTTCCCCGGCGGCTGTATCAGACCTCGGTTGTGGAGCTTGTGGAACAGGTGCGGGGGCCAGACAGTCGGCTGCTGTATGGCCACCCTGGCCACAACAATAACACTTTATCATTCTGGTGGTTTGGGTGGGAGCAGTTTCAGCAGGTCTGGTCAGCTGTTGCCTGGCCACAGCTCTCCTAGGAGGGCCTTCAGGTGGGATCTTTTTTGTTGGTTGATGTCGCGGTCTAAATTGAGGGTGGCCACATACCACGTTTGCAGGGTCTCTGGTATTCCCCTAAGGCCGCAGGCCTTCTTTACTTTTGGGTCAATGGCGTTTTTAAAATAGTTCAAGATTAATTTTTCAGGCCAAGTTATGAGGTGGCTTGCGACCCTTCTAAAGTCCCAGATGAAGTCTGATAAGGGTTGCTTGCCCTGTTTCATTTCCATTAATTTGTCTTCATTTTCAGCCACTCTGTCTCGATTCTTAAATCTGAGTCTCAGCAACTGAAGAAACGCATTAACATTTTGTAGTTCTGGGACCTGTTCGTAGTGCAATTGCGCCACCCAGTCAGAAGCAACCCCCTCATTCATCCCATCTGTTATTGCAGTAACTAGATCGCGTTCGGTTGCATATCGGTCTCCAAATTGGTCTATGTGAGACCAGATTTGAGTGAGGAAATAAGAAAATTGTTCAGGGCATCCGTCAAAATTGGCCTTGAACTGCATCTGTTCTGGTTTGGGGTTTGGTACTCTCTGGAAGAAGGGCCTCTGCAGGGTTGCTCTGAGTGGGGTCTGATCAGGGATTTGCCATAAAGAGGCCAATCGGTGCCTTATTCCCTGCATTGCTGCTTCCTGCTGTCTGTACAGATCCCTTTGTTGGGAAGGGATCGCTGCTTCTCTCTGAGGCAACGGCGTTGCTGGCGCTGGCATCCACTGGTACTGGATCCACCCTTGACCAGGATAAAATCCCTACCCTGGAGGGATACTTTCTGCAGGGGGTAAATTTCCTTCTGGGTGTGGGGGAGAAGGACTTGGAGATTGCAACATACCTGTTGTAGTCTGCATCTCTTGTCTCTCCCTTGAAATCTGATCCTGTTGGCCTTCCGGTATAATTGGAGCTCCACACCTCCAATGTGCCTCCTTTGCAGTATGTAAAAGGCTTGATGGAATGAATTCTCCAGGCAGCTTTCTCTCCGGTCCCGTCTGACAACTCCTCCAGAAATCTGTGTCTTCAGGCCGGGCTCCTGAATCTTGTCTCTCCTCCGCATGCCTTAACTCCTCCAAAGGGGGGCTGGGGGATTCAATTAATCTTCCAGTGGGCCCTCCCCAATGCCCTTCTGTCTCACCTCCCGTATTGGCTGATTCTTCGGATTGATCTATTGATGGAACAAATCCTGGGGTTCAGCACCCCTGATAGCTCCCTCTTGGGAGAGCTGAAAGTTGTTACAGTTCCGGATTGTCAGCGTTCCAGGGAAATTTCATTCCTGTCAGTAACTCCAAGTCACACGCCATCTCAAAGTACTTTTATTAGAACCTGGTACATACTGGGGAACTCTGGAACTAATCTTCCTGGCTTCCCCACAAAGTCCCAAGCTACAACCCATCCCCTTTTTCCTTCATCACCAGATCATGTGCGCCAATCCCAGAGTAAGTTTTAATTCTTTCTGCGTCATACTGTAACCTTGAACTATCAAAATAATATATTTTGTCTACTAAGAGCTACTCAATTAACAACACCCCCTCCCACTTGTTTCAACTATGTGGCAGCAATGAATTCCATAGCTGACGAAGAGTATAGAGTAAGGGACTCAACACACAACCCTGTGGTGTACCAGTGTTAAGAATAAGGGCTGAAGAGGTATGATTACCTAATCTAACCCTCTGTGAGCAGGCCAGACAGGAAATCCATAATCCAAAGGCAGATTGAATAAGAAAGTCCAAGGTCCAAAAGTTTAGACACTAGTCTACATGTCAGTATTGTGTTAAATACAGAACCAAAATCTACAAAAAGTATCCTCACATAGCCCCCTGCTGTTCTAGGTGAGTCAGAGCAGTGTGAAGAGTGATGGTTATAGCGTCCTCTGTACATCTATTTTTTCTGTATGCAAACTGGTGTTTATCAAATGTATGCGGAAGACCAGAATTGATGTGCCGGCAGATCAATTTTTCAAAGCACTTCATGATGATAGGAGTGAGTGCCACTGGTCTGTAATCATTGAGGTTATTGATAGGGAACTTCTTTGGCAGCGGAACAATGGTGGAAGCCTTCAAACAAGATGGAATAGTGGACTGGGATAAAGACGAATTGAAGATCCTGGTTAAGACTCTAGCCAACTGATCAGCACAGTCTTTAAGCACTCGGCCAGAGATACTGTCAGGACCGGCAGCCTTTCTAGGGTCCATAGCCCTCAGAATGCTCCTCACCTCCTGTTCCTCCACAATGAGGTGGGGGCTACAATTGGCTGGTGGCTGTACTTTTTACAGCATAAACCTTTTTAATGGAAAAAATGCAAACTTGTTCTGCATAAAGATAGTTGGAAACATCAGCATACTTCAGGCACATTATGCAAAGACCTATTTCTCTGGATAAGACTCGGACAGTTAGAAGGAAAGAGAAGAGGATGCCAAGCGGCAAAGCAGACAGACTCAGTTACAGTGGAAATCAGTACACTGTTGGGAGACCTGAAAGACCAGGTTAGGGACAGATTCTCAAGGAGAAAATCTATGTGGCCACTGACAGTGAACACTGATTTGATGGCATGTCATCAAGCATCAGCCAAAGGAAGATTGTTAAACTTTAATTAACCAAGTGAAACATGATCTGAGAGTGCTGGACATTTCAATCACTACCTTGTCACAGTCACATTACTAAACAGTTATCATAGAATTAACAAGCATCATGGAATTCCATATAGAGGAAGGACCTACAGGTAGTCCTCAACCTACAGCCATAATAGAGCCTGCACATTACGGTAATAAGTTATGACAGTTGTAAAGCGGGTCATCAGGTGACAGACCCAATTTTACGAACTATTTTTTGCAGCGGTCATTAAGCAAATGCTATGGTTGTTAAATGAGCCTGTTTACTACTATACATTTTGCTGAAAATTGGAAGTAAACACTAGTTTTTAGTAAAAACTTTGAAAAATAAAGGTCATGTGATAGCGGGACTGTCAGATGCAAGAAATCAGGAGCCAGGATAGAGTTAAAAAATACTACGAATTTATTCCATGCTACCTATACACAAGAATATTATCTACTAATGGTCATGGCAACTTGCCACTAGTTAAGAGTCAATGGAATTCAAGATGGGTTGGACTTAGGTCTCTTGTGGGAGCAGAGCGACTCCAAACAGATGAAGTGTTTGACCCCTCCCTCAGGCTCAGCCTGGTCATCTCCTACATCATTCCCCACTCCAACTTCATCGCCCCCTCCTCCATGGGCTCTTTGCAGCTGCTCTCCCCCTCCTGCTTAGTCTCTTCAAAGTCTGAGTTCTCATGGAAAATTGGCAAGGGTCACAGGGAAGCCATCTCAAAGGAAATCTACCTCCTCCGCTTTTTGTTTAAGTTTTATTTGCTTCATTAGTATACTATATAAAAATTCCATTCCATTGCCATCCCTTTTATGTCCCTTTCTTTATAACTTGTTTTTATTGTCTAGCCATTGATAAAATAAGTTCCATGTCAAAAAGTATATAGTTTCTTTTTTGTCCTTAATAGTGTTAGTCTATCCATTTCTGCACATTCTAATATTTTCTTAATTACATTCTCATCTATCAGGATCTCATCACACTTCCATTGTTGAGCATATACAATCTAGCTGCAGTTAATACATGTAAAATCAAATATATAGTCTCTCTATCATATTTTTCTGGCAGAAAGCCCAATAAAAATATTTCTGGCTTCATGTCTATATGCTGTTCTATCATTTTCTCCAACCAAGTATGTATTTTCGTCCAATATTTTTTGGTTTTTGGACATGTCCATCACATATGGTAATATGAACCAGGTGTTTGATTACATTTCCAACATTTAGAAGATCTATCCTTATACATTTTCGCCAATTTTGTTGGTGCAAAATGTCATCTACAGAACATTTTATACAAATTTTCTTTATATGCAGTTGACATAGTCAATTTAACATTTCTATCCCACAGTTTCTTCCATTTATCTAATTCTATTGCATATCCAAAATTTTTAGCCCAATCATTGTCTCCTTCAAGTTTAATACCTAATAAATAACAATATATTTTCTTTATCAATTTTTCATCCGTTCCAGTTAATATCTGGTCCAATTCTGTTAAGTCTTTATTAAAACCATACATTTTATTTATTTATTTATTTATTTATTTATTTTACATTTATATGCCGCCCTTCTCCGAAGACTCAGGGCGGCTTACAATTTTTTGGGATACAACCCAGTGTGCTCAGCAATAGCCTTCATTCCATTGTATATGCCTGCTTATTACTAAGCGGCATTTTTACAAAGTCAGCTTATTGCCCCCAACAATCTTGGGTCCTCAGTTTACCTACCCCGAGAGGATGGAAGGCTGAGTCAACCTTGAGCCTGGTGGGATTCAAGCCTACAGTAATTGTAGGCAGCTGGAACTTAAGTGCTAGGCATTTAACAGCTTGAGCCACCAAGGCCCTTTTTTAGCATCTTTCTCATATTGAGATTGTATCTGCATTTGTGGCCACCATGCAATGCCCATCCCTTGACTACTAAGTTCCTGCTTGATTTTTAATTCCCCTTTTTCATTCAAAATAACTTTATATCTTACAATTTTTTCCATATTAATAACATTAGGATGTATCAGTGCTTCCATTGTGGAAAGCCAGAATAGTGTTTTCAAGTAATGTTGTTCTTTAATTTTAAGCCATAATGATAACAATGCATTTCTAACATGTCTTTGAAAATAACTGTGGGAAGAAAAAAAATAGGCTATTGATCTATCATATTCAACAAGGCCTTTGGATGATAGCAGACCCCAGAATAAAAGAGACATGAACCAAAGTTTTAGGTAGGATGATTTCAAAATGTACCAGAACTATTTGTAATCCTGCTGAACTGCCATGGAATGATTTTGCAAAGTACATAGTTTTGAAAACCGTGAGAAACAGGGAACTGAAAGTAGCCGATGGATAGAGGTTTGAGATGTACACAGGTATATGTGGAGACTGTCTGTCAGTAAGAAAGAACAGAGAAGTTGTGAAATGCATGCAGAAAAGTATAAAAAGAATGTCTTGGGATGTGTTCAGGGCCACTGGCCATGGCTACTCCTTGCCACTCAGCCATGTCAGTGGACCTCATTGCAATGAGTTAATGACATAAGTTGTGTTACGATGGCTGTTCATGTTCTAAATTGCTCATGAAATAAACCTCTGGTCTTAAAGTAGGATTTATTGTTTGTGGTTTGTCTGTGATTTTTACAACGTAACTATGTATCTTATTCTACCTATACCATAAAAAAGCATGCAAACCTAGTTGAAGGCCATGCCCGCCTAAAGTTAACAAGTCTTTTATGCCTCAAATTGATCAATTCTTTCACCCAAGTAAGTACCGAGGCCTGGTAGTACAATTCCCAATCTGGCAGCGCAAAGCCCCCTCTTTTTTTTGGAGTCTTGCAACATTTTCAAACCTATTCTTGCTTTTTTCCCTAGCCAGATATACTGAATCTTAATATTATTTTATTTAATTCCTCAAAATATCTTCCCCAATTTTATTGGAATTGTTTGGAATAAATACAATAGCCTTGGTAGAATATTCATTTTTATGGTAGCTATTCTTCCTGTTAATGACAGTTGCAAATCTTTCAATTTCTCCAAATCTAGTTTAATTGGTTGGTCAGTTTCATATAATTGTCCTCTTTAATTGTTGCACATTTTGGATAGCGATGACGGGTGAGGGGGGTGATCCCATAGGTGCACCTTCTATCTGATTATATCTTTGTCCATTGTGGATGAAGTATGTGTTGGAGAGGCAATGGTTGGTCAGATCTAGAATGGACTGCTGGAGCAGAGGACGTTGGTGACTTCAAGTTTGATTTTATTGGCTACATCAGGGTTAATTTTGGTTAGGCTAGCTTCAACCTGATATGATGTTTTCAGTGGGGATGCATTTGGGTGCGACAGCCAAGTTGAATCCTTTGGAAAGGACATTGGTTTCTGCCATGGTGAGGGTTCTGTCTGATATGTTGTGTACTGTTTGTTTCATGCATTGTTGTGGGGGGGTGGTGGTTGGGCTTCTGACAGCCTTGACAGCTATCCAAAACAAACACAACCTCCCTAAGCACATCCTAGACAACGACCCAGGAGATTACAGCACAAGACCTGGGATGTCACAACAATAGAACTCAGAAGGTCATCACACAGCCCATTACCCAGGTCGTTACAACACAAAAGGCTGAGAGACACACAGCCAGTACCTCAGCCACACAGGGTCTTATGAAAAAGCCAACCAATCTGCATACATCAACTCCATCAACCAATCAAGAAGTAACAACACAGCCAACTCTGGCAGTTTAAAAGGGAAAAATAGCCACTATCACACACTTCTCCCAGAAGAACGAAGCTGAAGACAAAAGCCTGAAGATGATGGATGAGATTTCGTCGAAACGTTGCCAAGATACTCTCAATCTTACACGGGACAAGACCCGAATACACCAAGACCTACATATAGATATAGATATAGATATAGATATAGATATAGATATAGATATAGATACACTGCTCAAAAAAATATACGGAACACTTAAACAACACAATGTAAGCTGCTCAAAAACATAAAGGGAACACTTAAACAACACAATGTACAGTAGTTGAATGTGCTGACAACAAAATCACACAAACTTAGCAGTGGAAATCAAATTCATCAATCCATGGAGGTCTGGATTTGGAGGTACACTCAAAACTAAAGTGGAAGAAAACACTACAGGCTGATCCAACTGTGATGTAATGTCCTTAACACAAGTCAAAATGAGGCTCAGTAATGTGTGTGGCCTCCACGTGCCTGTATGACCTCCCTACAACGCCTGGGCATGCTCCTGATGAGGTGGCGGATGGTCTCCTGAGGGATTCTCCCACACCTGGACTAAAGCATCCCCCAACTCCTGGACGGTTTGTGGTGCAACGTGGTGTTGGTGGATGGAGCGAGACATGATGTCCCAGATGTGCTCAATTGGATTCAGGTCTGGGGAACGGGCGGGCCAGTCCATAGCATCAATGCCTTCATCTTGCGTGAACTGCTGACACACTCCAGCCACATGAGGTCTAGCATTGTCGTGCATTAGGAGGAACCCAGGGCCAACTGCACCAGCATATGGTCTCACAAGGGGTCTGAGGATCTCATCTACCTCTGGCGAGCACATGGAGGGCTGTGTGGCCCTCCAAAGAAATGCCACCCCACACCATTACTGACCCACTGCCAAACCGGTCATGCTGGAGGATGTTGCAGGCAGCAGAACATTCTCCACGGTGTCTGCAGACCCTGTCACGTCTGTCACATGTGCTCAGTGTGAACCTGCTTTCATCTGGGAACAGCACAGGGTGCCAGTGGCAAATTTGCCAATCTTGGTGTTCTCTGGCAAATGCCAAACGTCCTGCACGGTGTTGGGCTGTAAGTACAACCCCCACCTGTGGACGTCAACCCCTCATACCACCCTCATGGAGTCTGTTTCTGACCGTTTGAGCAGACATGTACGCATTTGTAGCCAGCTCGAGGTCACTGTGCAGGGCTCTGGCAGTGCTCCTCCTGTTCCTCCTTGCACAAAGGCGGAGGTAGCGGTCCTGCTGCTGGGTTGTTGCCCTCCTACGGCTTCCTCCATGTCTCCTGATGCACTGGCCTGTCTCCTGGTAGCGCCTCCATGCTCTGGACACTACGCTGACAGACACAGCAAACCTTCTTGCCACAGCTCGCATTGATGTGCCATCCTGGATGAGCTGGCCGGAAAAAAACGGTCTTTCATTATTGTGAAAGTGAAGAAAAGAAAGGGAGAGTAACAATTGACCTTGGGCAGTTTATTGAAAGAACATTTTTACAAGACATAAACTGTCTGTACCTGGGAACTGTTTACAGAGAAAATTGCAGAGAAAGAGAGTGGAAACTGTGTAAGTTTTAAGCATTGTAGCTCTCTGTCTGGATATGGATTTTATAAACTGAGCAACTGAAACTGGAAAATAATAGAAGTTGTTTATAAAGCAAGTAAAGACTTTTATCCTTCTGCTCTCCCTTTTGGTGATTCATAATTTGTTTGATACAACATTGGGATTTGGCAGGCCTTTGTGGATTACAATATATTAAAAAAACAACCTTTTTGAAGAGAATTTAGGACTATGGATATTTTGGCTTTGTGAAACACAACAGCTAAAAAAGTGAAGGGATTCGAGGTCTGAAAATAAGAACTGTGAATAAGAAAGGAAATTGTTGGACTGCTTCAGGTGTATTTTTTAAGTTGGGCATTGTTTGATTTATTGATTGCTTGATTATTGATTGGTTGCCTTTGTCAAACAATTACTTGAAATATTCTATTACTTAAAATTATTAACATGACAAGCAATACAAACTTAAGTAAAACAGGGAGAAAAAATGTATCATCTGCACCACCAGCAGCAGCATCAAGCCCAGCGAGTCAACGCTCTATTGATGTTATGTTGCAGAACGAGAAATTAAATAATTTTCAATCAGAGATTAAAACCATGTTCCAACTACTACAAGAAGCCATGGCTAAGAATCATGATGATTTGGCAGATAGGATGCAAAAGATGGAGGATAAAATAGACAACATCCAGCAAATCATCACTAAAAATGAACAACGGATTAAGAAAATGGAAAAGACAGAGCAAACTGATAAGAAAGTAGAAGACATGGATTACAGATTGACCAAGGTAGATAAGGAGCTTGAGCGATCTATAATTACACTGGAGATCGCTTAAAATTAGATTTAATCTGTCTCCAAGAGGTACATATTAAAAAAAAAATAGTAAGTTATTAGAGTATCCCAAAATTGGGAAACTACATTCTTCATTAGCGCAGCAAAAGAAAAGGGGAGTGGTTCTATATATTAAAGAAACAATAAAGGCTAGACAAATCTTTGCAGATGAAGATGGGAGAATATTGATGGTGGAGGTAACAATGAATCAAAAACAGATATTGTTAATAGCGATATATGCACCTAATAATAAACAATGTGAGTTTTATGGAAAATTTCGTAAGAAAATTATAGAATTGGAATATGATAATATTTGTGTGGTAGGAGACTTCAATGCAATTGTAGATATAGAACTTGACTATAAGAGCAGTAAAATAGGTAAAAAAGTTAGAAAAACACTCCCTAAATCCTTCTTTAAAATGACGGAAGAAATAGGAATTCAAGATGTATGGAGAGAAGTGCACCCCAAGAAAAAATCAGTATTCATTCTATTCAAATAGGCATAAATCCTGGTCTAGAATAGATATGGCATGGATGTCCTCAGAACTGAAAACATGTGTACAAGAGGCAGAAATAGAACCTAATGTAAAGGCAGATCACAATCCGATAAAAGTTGTATGGAAAGGACAAAAAAGAAAACTGAGATGGACATTGAACCAAGTGATATTACAAGATAAAGAATTTATACAAAATATGGAAAAAGAATTGGACTTTTTCTTTAAAGAGAACAGGAAAGGAGAGACTTCACTGCAAACTGTATGGGATACTGTTAAAGCGTATATCCAGGGATTAGTTACAACTTACATGGAGAAGAAAAATAATAGTAAGAAACAAAATAAGAAAATGCTAGAGGAAGAATACAAAAGATTAGAAACGGAATTACAGAAAGAACCACAAAAAAAAAATTAAAAAAATCAAATGGATTTAATAAAACACAAAATGAATATATTGGAAAAAGATGAACTGGCACAAAAAATTAAAAATGCAAAAGAAAACTTTTTTGAAAATTCAAACAAACCAGGAAGATGGTTGGCATATAAATTGAAAAAGGAGAGGGGAAAATGATAAATTGATTAATAGATCAGAAAGGGATTCTTTATTATCAGAATGAGGATAAAATAATAATAATAAAAGAGTATTATCTGTGTCTACACTCCAGGATTTCCTGCCCCTCATATTCAGTTTCTCTCTCCATATAAATCCTTTTGAAGTTTTGGAAGATTGGCTCAAGAATCATGATTTAATTGGGGTAACTGCCGGAATCCTGACAGCTGACTGGTGAGGGGAGTGCTGGAATCATAGAATGCTTGGAGGGGCATCTTTAGCAGAATGGGACCTTCAGGCTCCTACCCTTGGCCGTGCCTGCTTCTCCTCCAGGCTTCCGCCTCTGCCCATTTACCTCCAGCTTTCCTCCTCTGCCGGCCCTCCCCAAGCCATTTGCCCTGGCCAATGGGCCTCTGCTCCTCTGCCCCACGCCCTTCAGCCCGGCCCATTCACCAAAACACTGTTTGTCCCAGGCCTTTGGCTGCATGGGACAGTTAGCCGCCAGCTAATTGGGTGGCAGACAGAAGCCACGCTGCTTCTGGCTGCCAGCATGCAATTGCAGGGGCTGTGGGGCTATGGGGGAGGTGCTGCAATCAAATGGCAGAGGCAGACGGCTTCAGGCACTTGTGAGGGGAAGGAAGGAAGGAAGGAAGGGGAGGGGGTAGAAGGCTGCAAGAAGTTCAAGGGAAGGGAGAGAAAAGTGTGAAAAAAGACATAAGTCCCTTTTTCCAGTGCCGTTGTAACTTTGAATGGTCACTAAATCAATCACATTGTTAAGTGAATCTGGCTTCCCTGAATCTCTGTTGCTAAGCGAGACACCTGCTCAGTGAGCTTTCACCCATTTTACAGTGACAACGGCACTGGGAAAATGGACTTATGACTTTTTTCACACTTAACGACCGTTGCAGCATCCCCATAGTCAGGTGATCCAAATTCGAACACTTGGCAACTGACTCATATTTATGACAGTCTCAGTGTCCCAGAGTCATGCAATCCCCTTTTGCAATCTGACCAAAAAAGTCCACGGGGAAGCCGGATTCACTTAACGACCATGTGACTTAAGAGCTTCAACTATTCGCTTAATGGTGGCAAGAAAGGTTGTAAAATGGGTAAAAAGCTCACTGAACAGCCGTCTCGCTTAGCAACAGAGATTCGAGGCTCAATGGTGGACATACAGTAAGTTGAGGGGTACCCTTCCCCTTCCAAGTGTGTCAATCATTGGTAATCCGGCAGGCCTTTGCTCTCAAATTCTCAATCTGATCCACAGTGATTGATGTCCACTGTTGGAGGATGATTGAGTAAAATGTGTTGAACAACGCTCTTGCTTAGCAACCAAAATTTTGGGCTCAATTGTGTTCGTAAGTCGAGGGCTATCTCTGCCTTCCTTTGCATGGCAGCCTTGTCCTAGTAAACGCCTTCCCTTTTCTAGGAATTCTCCTCTCTGTCAGAGGCACCAAAATAACCCAGATGATATAAAGTCTCCTGCTGGAGCAGGGGGTTGGACTAGATCGGGTGTCGGCAATCCGCAGTGCCAGAGCCGCATGCTGCTCTTTCATCCCTCTGACGTGGCTTCCCTGTCGGGTGATCCCACCACTGGCTGGCCCCACCACTTGCCCTCGCCTCCCAGTCACTCCTCGCCTGGCCTGAGAAGGTAAGGGTGATAGCAGGGGATGGAGACTCACTCCATATTCCAGAGCACAAGCAAAGCGAACTTCCTTGCCTCATCTCTTGCTGGGTGCAGCACTAACAAGGGCCAGAAAAAGCACCCGCGAGACCCAGAAAGAGATGAGGCGCCAGAGAATCAGAGAGAGAGAAGGAGAAGGAGAAGGAGGAGGAGGAGGAAGAGGAGGAGGAGGAAGAAGAGAGGGAGGGAGGGAGGAAGGAGGGAGGGAGGAGAGAAAGAAAGGGAAGAGCAAGCGAGAGAGTGAATGCAGGATCAAATTCTGGGATGCAAAGGAGTCTTTGAGGGTTGAACGCTGAGCGGCATGGATTTTCCCCACCTTCTCTGTTCCCACCCCACACTGAAGCGAACCAAATGGGCCGAGGTCTCCCTCCCCACTAAGCGGCCCCAAGCCTGATTGCAAACTCCGCCAAGCACGGCTCCAAACATTCAGCTCGCATGTCCCTCCCAGGTCCATCCCACCTGCCACGGTGCCCACCTCCACCCAGATGGCTGAGCCAGATGGCATGACACCTGCCTTCCCTTCCAGAGCAGGTGGCGGGAAAGGTGCGCACCCTGCCTGCTCCGCTCTCACCGGCCAGAGGTGGGACTCTGAGCCACCTCCTCCCCACTGGAGCGCCACATTTGTTTGCATACTGGCTGCCTCTGAGGAGGGAGCTGCTCTCGAGCCACCCGGGACCCTGCTGCAGGGGGAGAGAGGGGGGGTGTCTCCTCGACAGGATCCAGGTTGGAGTTGCCTTATTTTGCATGGATCTCCAATGCTTGGCTTTGCCTGCCAGCCACCACTCCCCCTCCACAGCCCAGGTGGTTGGATTCACACAACACGTGAAGCTGGGCAAGAGCACGGATAGCTAGACAGACAGACAGAGAAACAGATG
Organism: Naja naja; assembly: GCA_009733165.1. Lineage (NCBI taxonomy): Eukaryota > Metazoa > Chordata > Lepidosauria > Squamata > Elapidae > Naja > Naja naja. Next base: position 3,072,661 of record SOZL01000007.1, on the reverse strand, counting down.
AGACAGAGAAAGAGAAAGAGAGAGAATGAGACAGAGACAAAGAGAGAAAGAAAGTGTAAGAGACAGAGACAGATACCCATTTCCCATAGAAAACACTGGATAGGCATGGCTGGGGGGGGGGGCATCTAACTAGGTGGGAGTGAGTGACGGTGAGTTGGCCACACCAACCCAGGTTTTGTGGTTCCCAGTGTTTTGTTTTCTGTGGGAAATGGGTCCAAATGGCTCTTGAAGTGTTTAAGGTTGCAGACCCCTGGACTAGATGAAGTCCAAAGTCCCGTCTAATCCTGCTATTTTATGATTCTGTAAGGATCTCCTACTGGAGCAAGGGGTTGGACTAGATGAACTTGATGCCAGATCATGGATGGAAAAATAAAAGTGGGAGAAGAATTGGCTCCATCTAACTTGTCTGGGTGAAAGTGGCTTGATCTGTTGCAAGATGTGTAGATTCTAATGGTCCATGTTAACCTCTATGGGAAAACGCATGACTTCTAGGAAGTGCCTCCATTGCTGAAACACAGATTTTACTGCTAAGAGCTCCTTGTTAAAGATGTCATAGTTCCATTCTGAGCCAGTCAGTGCTCTAGAGCAGGAGTCACCAACCTTGGCAACTTTAAGACTTGTGGAATGACATATGGAATTTGATTGACACAAAAATAATACTGTGAAGTAGTTTATAAGATAATGCAAGGCTATAACTTAACAAAAATAACTATTATTAGAATTGCATAACTTGTTAAATGTACATATGATGAATACTATTGTACTTGTATTAAAATGTGACTAGAAAGGGGATTTTTTAAAAAAAATATAATAGTGGCATATTTAGAAATTAAAAAGGGGATAAACAATGGAAAATTATAATTTAATATAAATTTGTGAATTGTTATTAGAACTATATAATCCAGTAAACACTACAAATATGATTATTAATATATAATTGGTAGTAAAAGGAGTGAGGTTAAGAATATAGAGGTTGACACAAAAATAACATATTGTAATATTGAATAATCAAGATTGATAATTTAACAAAATATATGTATTAATATCAAAATTTAAAAGATTGTCAACTATATTAAACAAGGAACATTGTCATATTTGTATCAAAATGTAAGACACTATGGAACCACACTGTTCACACAATATTTTTGTGTGGTAGCCACTGAGTTTCCCTGGATGACACTAGTAGCTGGCAGCACACTGCAGCCTGGTGGAGGGGGCCTCTTTTGCTATCCCATGAGCTCATCTTCTATTCATTCTCTTATCTGTTGGGATGGGGATGGGATGTCTCTGAGTTTCCAGGTGTACAGGTGATATCATTTACTAACATCACCACTAACTTCAAGGACTGGTTGAGGGGTTATGCCAATGTGATTGAGGGGTTTCACCCATGTGGATCTATTCTCCAATCCCAATGCTGTATCTATGCTGTTCTTTTCTGCTTGTAAAAATGGTATAAAAGTAATAAACGCCACGTATGTGGTCAGACATCTTTGGACACTGAAATGACTGGTTATTGAATCCCCACATTTTTGTTGTAACAAAAAATAAAAAAATTATTGCAAAAAAAAGGTTTTCCTTATATGAAGTGGTCATTGTCATTTTATAGTTCCTATCCCAAAGTTTTTGCCATTTGTCTAGTTCTATAATATAACCAAAGTTTTTTGCCCATACTATCGTTTCTTTCACTTGTTCATCTTCCATTTTAATACTTAATAACTAACTATATAGTTTATTAATTTTTCATCTGTCTCTATCAGTATCCGATCGAGTGCTGATTTTTTTATAAAAACTCCATGTCTTGACATCTTTCTCCTATCTAGAATGTATTTGCAAGTGTGGCCACCATGCTAGATCCACTCCTTGATTTTGCAATTCCTGCCAGGTTTTAAGTTCTCCTTCCTCATTTAAAATGTCTTTATAAGTACAATTTTTTCCAAATTAACAATGTTTGTATGTATCAATGCTTCCATTGTGGTGAGCCAGACTGGTATTTTCCTGTAGTTTTTTAACTTTTTCCCATACTAAAAAGGGGCGTTGGTACTTACCTGATACGCCCATTCTCGGTGAGCTGCGACGAGCATCCAGAGAGTGGGAGGTGCTTAGTCTCTCTGCTCGGATAGGCTGGGCTTAATTGAAGGATGTTCTTACTCCTCCTCTGCTCCTCCCTAACGTCCCCCAGTTTTGGTGAAGACGAAGTGTTGAAAACCCTCGCCCTCTGGCTGAAATGGCTCTCTATATAGTCGTTGGTCAGAACAGGATCCACCCAGATGGAAATTGGGTGGGGCTGGATGCTCGTCGCAGCTCACCGAGAACGGGTGTATCAGGTAAGTACCAACACCCCTTCTCCATTGAGCTGCTCCGAGCATCCAGAGAGTGGGACATACCAAAGCTTGGCCTGTCCTACGGGAGGGACTCCGTCTGGGTTAAAGTACCCGCCTTGTCTGAGTGTACGCCCTGTAACTCTCTCCTACCAAGAGGCCTCAGCAGAAGCAAAGACATCAATCTTGTAATGCCTAATGAAAGGCAATGGAGAGGCCCATGTTGCCGCCCTACATAATTCAGTTATAGGAGCTTGCGTGGCCCAGGCTGCTGAAGTTGCCACACTCCTTGTGGAATGTGCCGTGATGCTGCTAGGCATGGGTAATGATTGTGTTTTTTACGCCTTGGCTATTGTGGCCTTCAACCATCTGCCTATAGTGGAAGGTGAGACCTTCTGCCCTTGAGTGGTTGGATGAAAGGAGACAAAGAGGGCTTCAGTTTTTCTGAATGGAGCCATTCTATGTAAGTAAGTATGAGTGCTCTGGACATCCAGCCGGTGCCACTGGTGTTCCAGACCGTGAGAAGGCCTGGGACAAAAATTTGGGAGGACCAGTTCTTGTGCCCTGTGGAAAGCCGAATTGACCTTTGGTGTGAACGTAGGGTCTGGACGCAGAACCACTCTGTCTGTATGGAATATACAGAGGGCCTTTTGGACTGATAGAGCTGCTACTTCTGAGATACGTCATGCCGATGTTATAGCTACGAGAAAAACTATCTTGTATGTTAGAAATTGTAGACTGGTAGTTCTCAGCGGTTCAAATGGACCTTTGGTGAGCGCTGTAAGTACCAGGTTAAGGTCCCATGTCGGGTAACGATGGATTACTGGTGGACATAAATTAGTAGCACCCCGAAGAAAACTCTTTATTCGTGGATGGTGCACAATAGATGTTAGGCCTTTCCAATGCACCACTGATGCAATAGCCACCACCTGTCACCTTAAAATATTCAGCGAGAGGCCCCTGTCGAGACCATCTTGGAGAAACTCCAAGACTTGTGCTACTGATGGAGAAAAGGGGTCGACATTGGATTTGGAGCACCATGTATAGAAAGACTTCCAAGTGGCGTCGTATATGCGGCTCGTTGAAGGATGATGAGCTGCTTGGATGGTTTTGATGACCCGAGAGGAGAGGTTTTCCTTCTTTAGATGTCACCACTCAACCTCCAGATGGCTAGGTGTAGCCATTGTGGGTCTGGATGCTGAATCGGTCCCTGGGTAAGCCGAATCCTGTGCGATGGAATTTTCCATGGTTCTTCTGTGGAGAGGCTCCTGAGGTCCGCAAACCATGGCCTCCTGGGCCAGAACGGTGCCACCAATATCAACTCCGCTTTCTTGTCTAGAATCTTCTGGACTATCTTGGGTATTAGTGGAAGAGGGGGAAAGGCATACAATAGGCCATGGGGCCACCGGCAACGGAGGGCGTTGATGTTCTCTGCCCCTTGGGATGGGTATCTTGAAATGAATCTCAGAAGTTGAGCTCAGGGGGGAAGCAAACAGGTCCATAATTGGCAGGCCAAATCTCTGCACCGCCTCCTGAAATAACTCCGGGTGCAGGCGCCACTCTGACTGGTCTACTGTGGCTCTGCTTAGCCAGTCCGCCTGTGTGTTGGTTAGACCGGAAATATGTTCCGCTATTATGGATCGCAAGTTCTTTTCCGCTCAGAGGCATAGCCTCTCTGCTTCCCTCACAAGGTGTGTTGAGTGTGTTCCCCCTTGCCTGTTGATATGCGCTTTCATAGTGATGTTGTCTGTGAGTATGACAATATGTCTCATCCGGATATGTGGAAGGAAACTGCACAGACCCAGATGAAATGCCCTGAGCTCCAACCAATTGATGCTGTTCAGCTGTTCCTCTGTCGACCAGAGCCCTTGAGCCCAGAGGGACTGGAAATGTGCCCCCCATCCGAATAGGCTGGCGTCTGTGGTAATAGTGATTCTGTAGGGCTTTCAGTGGACAACCCTTGTTGATGGTCGGGACTGTCCACCAGAGTAGAGAAAGCCATACTTTTGTTGGTACAAGTACCTGTGCGTTGGAGTTGCATCGTCCCAATCTTTGGTACGGAAGAAGGAACCATTGAAGCGATCTAGCATGGAACTGTGCCCAGGGAATAATGGAGATACAGGAAATCATTTTCCCTAACAATTTGGACAAATCAGCTAGAGAAACTTTCTTTAAGGTCCTAATATGTTGAGCCAAATTTTTAATGCTCTCCTGTCGCTCAGGGGATAGGAACACTTTTCCTTCAAGGGTGTCTATTACCACACCCAGGTGAGATAAACGGGTTGAGGGAGACAAATAACTCTTTGCCCAATTAATGGAAAAACCATGTTGCTGAAGGGTTCGTAATGTAATTTGGATGTCCAATTTTGCCTGTCTGGATGAGTGAGATAAGATCAAAATATCATCCAGGTAGCACTGGAGTCTCACCAGGGCATTCCTAAGGTGGGCGGCCAGAGCTGCCAGGATCTTAGAAAATGTCCTTCGGGCAGATGAGAGTCCAAAGGATAGGGCAATGTATTCGAAATGTTGATTGTTATAGCAGAATCTGAGAAATTTGGTGTGTGCGGGCCTGATTGGTATGTGTAAGTATGCCTTTGTCAAATCAATGGATGTTAAATAGTCGCCCTTCCTTATGCTAAGCAGAATGGATTGCAGCATACACATTTTAAATTTGCGGTAGACTAGCGTACGATTGAGTCATTTAAAATCTAGAATTGCTCTCCACCCCCCCCGAACTCTTAGGGACTACAAAAAAATAGTGAGCAGAACCCTTGGCCCTGGTTTATCCCGGGGTACTGGTTGGATGGCCTTAATCTCCGATAAGTGCTTGATCGCTGTCTGCATCAGCTCCCTTTCAACAGGATTCCTGGATAGAGGGCATTGCATAAAAAAGTTCAGGGGTGTGGAGTGGAACTCTAGAGCCAGGCCAAATCTGATGGTGTCGCGAACCCAGGAGTCTGACGTGGAAGGCTCCCAGCGGTTTGCAAAGAGTCTTAAGAGTCCCCCAATGGGAGCAAGATCCCTGTATTTGTCTGGATCGACGGAAACCTCTGTTTGCCGTTCTCTAAATGGTCTCTCCTTGTCCCCTGTGAAGCCTGTCGAGAAATCCGATCTATCGGACTGCTGGGCGCCTATAGCGATCCCCTCTGGAATCTGGGGGAGAAGGGACCCTGATAACAGGGTTGAAAGGAGCCCCTCCGAAAGGGCTGCAGGGTCCTTTTCTGAGCGGAGGAGTGAGGGAGAATCTTTCTTACTCCTGGTTTCAATTAATAGAGGGTCTAGGGCAGCGTCAAACAATTTATTTGCCGAAATTGGAGAAGAAGCTAACTTCCATTTATGTTTTATGTCGGCTTGCCAATGTCTAAGCCATAGTAATCTGCGGGCTGTAACCTGAGATGCCATGGCCCTGAAAATTTCACTGAATTAAATGTGGCATCCCGACTCTGTGGCTGCTATCAATTTGGCGATGTCCTGGTGAACTCTGACATTTGAATTTGGTATGGTGTCTCTCAAGTGGTGGAGCCACCTGAGGGAGGTCCTAGTGAAAAAGGATGTGGCTGTTGCCGCCTTTTATACGATCTGATTGATGCGCCTTTCGGAGAGCGATCTCGGCCTTCTTCTCTGATTTAAGGGCGTCCTCTGCCTTGATGGGAATGGTGGAGGAGGATGCTAAAGCGACTACCAGCTCATCTACTTCTGTGGTACTCAAGGAATCAGAGAAGTCAGAAACTAAATTAAAGAATTTTTTATCAAAATTAGTGGGTGCTGGATATGTTGCTGCTGAGGTCCATTGTTTCTGGATCAGGTCTGAGAACATCTGAGGGACCGGAATAATATTGACCTCATTTATGGGTTGCGAGAAAATTAAATCCTCTTGACTCTTGTTGAGCTGCTGGTTGCTCGACACAGGGAGACTTATCAATGCGAGCTGTGGTTTTGGCCTTAAAAGCAGGAGGGATTTGAATAATTGTTGAAAAAGCGTAAAAAGTAGGTTGGTCGGGCTTGATGTCCACATCATCGGACATGCCTCTCTCTAGGGGTTCTGCCTCTAAGGGGTCTTCACTATCTTGGACTGAAACTGTGCCTACCTGTTCCAGTTGATCCTCTCCTTCTCCCTCCTCCTGAACATCTTGCGAATGTACCTGGGAAATTATAGAAAACTCCCCTTGGGGAGGTACCTGAAGGGTAATGCAGATCAGTTCTTCTTAGAGATCTCACTGAGTGAGAGTCACATTCCGAGACTGGAAGTTGTCTGGCCATGAGGGATTGTTGCAACCCCCGCTGCGATGCCCTGCGAATCGCCAACTCCATCCATGCCTTCATTGTTTCAGGGATCTCCTCTGGGCAATCTTCCCAAGGCGTAGGCCACGGCCACCATAAAGTTGTTTCAGGGGCTCTTCTGGTGCTGTGCACGATGTTACAGTGGCAATTGGTGAGAGGCAATGGAGAGGTCTAGAGGTGTAGGGGGTGGTGAAGCGGCGTTGAAGGCTGGGAAACTCTGTGTTCTTAATTTGCTTTTCCAGCGCCTTTTTGCATCTGGTTGCATCCTTCACTGCGGCCTTTGAAGGACCCTTAGTTCTGTTGGACTTGTCTTGGGTCATGCCTTATCCACCTCTACTTGCCATTGCACTTTTTTGGGTATCTCAGAAATATGAGATAACTGTATGAATATATAGATGCGAAACATATATAGACAGACAGACATAGATATAGATACAGATATATAAATATAGATATATAGATATAGATATAAATATGTAGGTCTTGGTGTATTGGGTCTTGTCCCGTGTAAGATTGAGAATACCTTGTTGTAGCAGCGTTGGAGAAATCTCATCCGTCATCTTCAGGCTGGTGTCTTCAGCGTTCTCCTGGGAGAGCGGCTGAGCAACCAATGGCAGGATGGCATTCGTCCTTCAATCTCCAATCTTACAACAGTTACAAGTTCCCATATATCACCTATATATGTATGAATGATTGTGGCGATCCCAGGCTCCTGTACCACAGCTTGGACAGGAACCCAATCTATTCCTCCCCTAATTTGATAAAATCTGAAATTGAGACTCTTATGTAGGAATAAGATTGACAGGCTAGCAGTTTAGCAATAATAATTTAGCAATAGCAAGCACGAGCATATCAAAGGTCATTAGAAGTGCACTTTGTAAGAGGAACTACCAGATTGTCACAAGGGGATGTGATTGTTATAAGTAAAAGGGGATGTGGTTCTATCTGCTACATATTACAATAATATTATGCTTGCTTAAGCACAAGATGAACTTGTTTTTACCTTCCTGTGACTAATTGTGTAAGATGTAGGAAGGAGCTAATAAAAGAATGATCTCAACATGAAGTGGGGGTCACTCATCCCGAGAACCTGGTCTCTGCTTATTTATTTCATGAGTGTCCGGCATCGCTACAAGTGGTGACCCCGACGTGATCTGATTACGGTCAGGTACGTATCCCTCTTCTATATTGCTCACCGGGAAGGTATATGAGCTCTCATCAGTTCTGCTGGTCAGAACTGGTCACAGTGCAGTATGGGAGGAAAACTCTCTGGGGTGCAGGAACAGCATATCCAGGAATTAGAGAAGTTAGCGGACTCTGTTAAAAGTGTTGGGATTAAGATCCACAGAAAAGACATTAGAAAGTTACTAATATATCTATGGCAACAATTCCCAAGCTACCCCGAGGCAGGTAGTCTGCAGGTATCAACATGGAAGAAAATTGGGAAAGCCATGCATCAAGCCAGGGCTCCAGCAGAGCAGTTAGTGGCGTGGAGAAAATTGATGGAGATTTTAATTACACATGAAAATCCTATGGAATTGACATCTTTAATAGGGGAAGAGTTACCCCATATTCTCCTCAAGTAGTTCAGCCAAAGGAGGAGAGTAAATCACGGTGTGGTGGGCTGCCTCAGTCATTAGATCACCCATCAGCACCAGAGTTTCCCACCCACTGAACATCAACTCGACAAATGGAAGAATTGGGGGAAAGGATTAGCATCGCCATCCAGCAAACTATCTTGGAAGGGTTAGAAAAGGGAGAGTTTGGGTTAGAAGATGTGGAAGGATTGGAAGCGTTCCCTGTTCAAGTACACATGGATGCACAACTGAATCCTCAAAGGATTTGGAAGCCGGTCCCTTTGAGTGCATTAAAACAGATAAAACAGGCAACTGCCGACTATGGCATACATAGTCATTATACCAAGGCTCTGTTAGAAGCTTTGGGATTGGGGAATCTTATGATACCGCAGATTGGAAGGCTTTATTTAAAATGCTACTCCCTCCCAATATGTAGTATTTGATTTTCATTATAAGCAACAAGCTCTTGCCAGAGGGACAGCACAAATTATTCCAGATCAAATCTATGGGTCAGGGCAATTCACTGCAGTAGATCAACAGAAAGATTTGCCTGAAGAAGCTTATCCAATTATTATTTTGGCCGTCTTTGCGGCATTAAGTAAAGTGGAAGGAAAAGAAGGAGGAAAGAGTTTTGCTAACATTAAACAGCTAAATGGGGAAAATTATGGGACTTTTATTGATAGGTTAAAACTAGCCATTGAGCGACAAATTAATAACCCACAAGCCCAAGAGGAGTTGCTTTTGAAACTAGCAGTTGAAAATGCAAATGTGGACTATGCGACTGTTAACACCATTGGTGGCATCCGGTCAGCATTAGATTTAGCTCAACTTCTAGAGGCAGCTGCGAAAGCAGGTAGTAATGTTTACAATATGGAGTGTATGGCAACAGCGTTTAGGGATGGAAACAAAAGACAGGCAATTGCTTTAATTGTGGCAAGCCTGGGCATTTTAAAGCACAATGTAGAGCACCGGTGGTGGTGCTGCAAAGCAAAAATGGGGGCAAGGATCGACAACCAAGCCTAAACAACCTTGTCCTAAATGCAAAAGGGGTTCCATTGGGCTAACCAATGTAGATCAGCAGGAAAGCAAGGCTTCCAGAAAGGAAAAACTAGAAAAGGGGAGTTGATAGGGCCCCGAACAATCCGAACAGAATGGTGTGATTTGGGAAAATATCCGAACCTTATCCAGATTCGGACTTTGCAGTAACGGTCCGTTTCATATTAATGACCCTCAAGCTCGTCCGCAACTCAAGGTTCAGCGGAATTGATTTACCTTTAGCAGGAAATTATAATTTAGATTTGCCAGGAGTAGTACAAATTTGTGATACACAGTTACAAGGACCGTTACGGAAGGTACTGTGGGGTTGGTCCTTCCTCGATCGTCCACATCTAAACGAGGGATTCAAATTATTCCAGGAGTTATAGATTCAGATTATGAGGGTATTGTAAAGATACAAGTTATATCAAATGTTATACAACAAGTAGTTAAAGGAGAGAAATTGGCTCAACTAATTCTGCTTCCTTATAGGAAGACCATAAAAGGCCAGGGAAAGATCAGAGGTAGCGGCGGTTTTGGATCTACAGATCCCTCTTCCCAAGAAACCTTTAATCAGCAGGTATTGTTACTTACTAAACAGATAGTGGAGGAGAAACCCTGTGCTACTTTTATTCTTAATGGGAAATCCATCACAGGACTTTTAGATACTGGGGCAGATGTGTCAGTTATTTCTGAAAAGGATTGGCCATCGGCATGGGAAACAATTCACAGGGCAGCGGTGAGAGGAATTGGTGGGATACAGCATGCCAGGATGAGCAAAGAATGGATCACAGTCCATAGCAAAGGAAGTTTGAAAGTTGCTTATATTCAGCCTGTAATTACTCAGTTGCATTGTAATCTGTGGGGCAGGGATCTGTTGTCGCAGCTTAACACAAGATTAATAGTAGAAGATTAGAAATGGTACTCTTAAAATTGACTTTATATCATGAGAAACCCATATGGGTGGATCAATGGCCACTTACCCGGGAGAAACTGAATTCGCTAAACATATTGGTGAAGGAACAATTGGAACTTGGTCATATAGAACCATCTACTAGCCCATATAATAGCCCTGTATTTGTGATAAAAAAGAAAAGTGGAGCTGACAGGTTCCTAACAGATTTGAGAAAAGTGAATGAGGTTATTATGCCTATGGGGCCCCTACAATGCGGATTACCAAATCCGAATTTGATACCAGAGAATTACGATTTATTAATTATAGATTTAAAAGACTGTTTTTTTCTATTCCATTACACCCAAGATAGGAAGTTATTTGCATTCACAGTTCCTGTTGTGAATAACCAGGCACCTACTTCGTTTTCAATGGAAAGTCCTGCCTCAAGGCATGTTGAATAGTCCTACAATATGTCAGAAATTTGTTGACAATGCTTTACAACCATTTAGAAATTTGCATCCGGGATGGTTAGTTTACCATTACATGGATGACATCTTAATTGCTGCTCCGGGTCCAAAAGGAACGGTGACAACAATTAAAAGAGTTATCAACCATATTAACAAATGCTGGACTAAAAATAGCTCCTGATAAGGTGCAATTCACAGCTCCTTGGAAGTATTTGGGGTTTAAAATGACACAAGCAATGATAATACCAGTCATGGCGAGAGCAAATTTAGGATCATCTCCGACGCTATTGCAATTACAAACCTGGCTGGTAATATTAATTGGACAAGGCCGATACTAAATTGACCACAGAGGAACTGAAACCCTTATTTGAAGGGCTAAAGGGAGGGTAGAGCCTACAGACATAATTTTATTAACTAAACAGCAGCAAGAGGTAGTGAAATTAGTGGAAGAACGTTTTCAATATCATTGGACTAATAAGTGTGCAGAGAATGTTCCTGTAGTATTGGAAATTCTGACAGGGCGACTACCCACAGCAGTGTTGGCCCAGGAGACTGCTCCGGTGCAATTTTGGAATGGATACATCTAAGACACACCCCGGAAATCTGTGTTGTTCAAGGAGAGGCTTACAAGGCAATAATAATGAAGGGAAGAAATAGATGTCTTTGCTTAACAGGACTAGATCCGGGAAAATTATAGTTCCAATGAGTTTGCAGGATTGGGAATGGTTGCTGGGGAGTAATGAACACTTGCAGTTAGCCATGGAGAATTACGTAGGTAAAGTGGTATATCATGGTCTTAAAGATCCAAGATTACAGATGATAGTTAACTCAGTACTTCAAATTGTCCCATGCCAACAATTAACTCCCATTCCTGAGGCCCTAACGGTGTTTGCAGATGGGGGAAGGACATATGGCGCTTGTGTTTGGAGGCAGATGGTTGGAAAACAAAAATCACGGGCCTCAGCAGTCTGCTCAGCGTGCTGAATTAGCAGCAACAATTGAGGCTTTCAAGTATCATCAGATAGCCAATATGTATATACTTTGCATTTGTCATATGTTTTCAGAAGTCATCAATCTTTTCACATCAATCTGCTCTAGGGAGGGGAAGGAGAGCTGATGAAGCAGCATCAGGTTACCATGTTCATTTTGCTACTGCATGGGACAGTCATGATTTTTATCATCAAAATGCAAAAGCTTTAATGAAACAATTTGGGCTCTCTGCTACAGAAGCTGGGGCTGTCATCCAATCATGTCCTACCTGCAGCCAAATGGTAACCACAGGGGATTGCCTGGGGTTAATCCGAGAGGGCTTGTTAGTAATCAAATTTGGCAAATGGATGTTACTCAATATGCATCCTTCAGTCCCTATAAGTATCTTCATGTATCCATTGACACCTATTCGATTTTTATGGCTACTCCTCAACGAGGAGAGGCTACAAACATGTCATTAATCACTGCATAAAAACTTTTGCATATATGGGAAAACCAGTGGAAATAAAAGCGGACAATGCACCAGCATATTGCTCATCAGCATTTTCAGAATTTTGCAAAAAATGGGATATAGCTCATAAATTTGGGATCCCTTACAACTCTCAGGGTCAAGCCATTGTGGAGCGAGCGAACAGATCCTTAAAAGCAAAATTGATAAAATAAAAAGGGGAAAACCTCTGGGTCTTCCAAATATACAAAATTGGTTAAATAAAGCACTTTTGTATTAAATTGGATGGATCAAACCGGGAGGGAGCGGCGGCGTTATCGGCGGCGGACCGCCATTTTCTTCTCTCTATGCAGAACCTAAATTGGCAGAAGCGGCAAAACCCAGAGTGTGGATAAGAGAATTACCAGACAAACAGTGGAAGGGTCCTTCTCTTGACTTGGGGAAGAGGCTACGCAGCAGTGGAGAAGGATGGGTCTCCATTATGGGTTCCTGGTGGTTGTGTGCGTCCTTATGTATGTCATGACGGAGGAGAAAAGGAAGCCAGAAATAAGTTCTGAAAACAATCCGGATATGGGGGTTTGGGAAAAGAATACTTTAATGAAAGATATGGCTGACGTTGCAACATTGCTGAATAAAACTAAGTGCTGGGTCTGTATGCATATGCCCACTACTGGGAGTTCTGGATTGGTGTTTGCAGGTGTTCCTTTAACCAGAAAACAAATAGCAGAACATCCGGGGAGTTTTCGAGTTTCAAGCTTGCTGACTGATAAAAGAATAAACCCATTTTGGCACTCAGTCACCGACTGCAAATGGAAGCGGAGATTTGTTTTGAAATTACCAACCAGACAGGCAACGGAACTTTTCTTGGCGTTATCCACACTGCAAACAAACTATAGTCATAGATGCAAAAATCTTACTTGGAGTGGGAAAAATGAGCAGGGTAGTGATGTGGAATTTGGTTGGGACAGCATGGGCTCAGAATATCAATGTAAAGCTGCAATTTTTAATTGTACTGGGATTGTGAATGTATACAGCATAACCTGACCTGTACAAAGGGTGATATAATCACAGGAACAAAACAACATCCTGTAGGTGACAACAGGGAAGTTTCTTAATGCACACATGTGCCAGGTAATAGGAATGATAATCACACAGGCTAATGCTACATGGGTGAACAAAATTGCCTTTGTATTTAGGAGAAGTGTGGTGGCTATGTGGACATAGCATACCCTGAGATCCCTGGAGGGTGGTTTGGGACATGTGCTTTAGGATGGGTTTCACCGGCAGTTTGGGTGAATCAGAGTTTGCCTAGGATTACGACTGCGTAACAAGAGAGAAGTTCCATCTTTGGACTCGGGTTAACTCTGGGAGGGAGTTGGTCTACTCAGTTAGCTAGAGGATTACAACCTAATTTAGGGGCAGCCATGAATTACGGGATCTACATAAACTTAACAATTGGACAACTCATATGTTCAATTTTACAATAAAAACCCAAGGCCATCAATCAAGAAATGCAGGAGATTAGAACAGTCGTACTGCAAAATAGATATGCTTTGGATTATATTTTGGCGCTAAAGGAGGGGTTTGTGCATTGCTAGGCTATGTGTTGTACTTATATCCATGACAACGGCCCCAATATCACTCATACTATTCAGCATATGGAGGATATGATAAAACATAATCCGCTGGTGGCGCCTGGAGGAAAATGCTATGGACATATGGGGAGCCTTGTGGTCATGGCTACCTAGTGGATGGCAGGATTTGTAAAAATATTGATCCTAGTGGCTGGATTGTTAGTGGGGGTATGTTGTTGCCTGCAATGTTTTCCAAATTTAATAATTATGGTATCTACTTGTTTAAAGAAAAGTTTAAAGAAACCGCTTTGCAGGAAAAACTTTACCAAGATATCAATATGTCCGAGGATGTTTATGTGGAACCCGTAAGCATTGCAAGTCAGTGAGGAGGAGGACAGACGGTCCACAGTGGTGCTGGAGGAAAATGAAGAATATTTAGATTTAACCGTTCTGCAGTAATAAATAAAAAGGGGAGATGTAGGAATAAGATTGACAGGCTAGCAGTTTAGCAATAGTAATTTAGCATAGCAAGCACGAGCATATCAAAGGTCATTAGAAGTGCACTTTGTAAGAGGAACTACCAGATTGTCACAAGTAAAGGGGATGTGATTGTTATAAGAAAAAGGGGATGTGGTTCTATCTGCTACATATTACAATAATATTATGCTTGCTTAAGCACAAGATGAACTTGTTTTTACCTTCCTGTGACTAATTGTGTAAGATGTAGGAAGGAGCTAATAAAGAATGATCTCAACATGAAGTGGGGTCACTCATCCGAGAACCTGGTCTCTGCTTATTTATTTCATGAGTGTCCGGCATCGCTACACTCTTATATTATTATTATTATTATTATTATTATTATTATTATTATTATTATTATTATTTTTTTGGACTTGTATGCCGCTCCATCTCCGAAGACTTCGGAAACCACAATAAAAGCGACAATAAATAGTTAAAGAGAACCAATTCATAAGCCCAAAAGTTAAAAAACTAAATTTACAATATTTAAATAATTTAAAACCCATCCCCTCAGGGAAGGGTCACAGCCAGATTGGTCGAACAACCAGGTCTTCAGATCATGGCCCGAAGTGCAGAGTCAGGGGCCAGGCGAAGAAGCCTCAGGGGGTGGTTCCAGAGGTCAGGGGCCATGACAAATAAATTTCGTCGCCAGGGGACCGCCAGCCCGGCATTGGCCTGCCGGCAGTTTGAGAATCCTTGCTGCCGCTGGGGCGGTTGGCCTCGAGATGTCAGGATGCGACCCTTAAATATGAGGACCCATGGTGGGACTTTGTATGTTAAACTAAATCGAATCCACCGGGTAACTGGTATGTGTTGTGGAAGGGAATTATGGGAATGGAAACTCCATCACCGCATGCCACTTTTTGCACCAAATCCTGGATGGTATGCAAGGGCAGCTAAATGAAGCGTTGCAGTGGTGAGGAGTCTGGAGGTGACAAGGCGTGAGTGACTGTCGCATGGCATCTCGGTCCAGAAATGAAGCTGAAGCTGGCGACAAAGCTGAGCTGGGCAAAGCCCCCCTCAACAGCGGCCCCACCTGCTCTCCAGCGGGCCGTACATCCAGGAGGACCCCAGATTCCGCCCTATCCACAGGGGGCAACACCTCTCCCCTATGGCCAAAGATGGATATTCCTGACTGGGCGAGATGATGGTATGCACAACCCTCAGTCTTGAGTCTAAGCATGTTCCCACTCATCCAAATCAATTACGCATCCAAACACCAGTCATCAGGGAGAGGGCTCACTGATCTGGTTGGTGGAGATGTACAGCTGGTGTCATCGGCATGCTGATGGAAACTCACCCGAAACCTGGATGATCTCACCCAGCTTCATGTAGATGTTAAATAAAGGGGAGAGGACCGACCCTGGGACCCCACAAGAGAGCACCTCAGGTCAACCTCTGCCCCCTGCCAACACCGATTGTGACCACGCCCTGAGAGGTAGGAGGTGAATCACTGAGGACAGTGCCCCCATTCCCAACCCCGAGGGTAACATGAGGATACCATGGTGATGGTATCGAAAGCCGCTGAGAGGTCTAATAGGACCAGGACAGAGGAAAAACCCTGTCCCGCCCCTCAGAGATCATCCATCAGGCGACCAATGCCGTCTCCGTGCTGAAACCAGGTGGGAAGCCGATTGATGCGGATCCAGGTAGTCCGCTTCATCCAGGAAGAGTGGAAACTGCCGAGCCACCACACTCTCAACAATCTTAGCCAAAAGTGAAGGTTGGAGACTGGGCAGTTGTCTAACACGGTCGGGTCCAGGACAGGCTTCTTCAGGAGGGTCTCACCACTGCCTCCTTCAAGGCGGAGGAAAAACACCCTCCCTTAACAAGCGTTGACAACTGCCCGGAGCCAACACAGGTGGACTCCCTGGAGGCATAGGCCAACCAGAAAGGACGGGTCCAACAAGCATGTGGTGGAACTCAGATGCGCATAGTCCTGTCCACTTCATCCCGAGAACAGGATCTAACTCAGCCCAGATCACACTGGCCAGACTGCTTGTATCCTGTTCCTCAGACCACTGCAAATCGGAGGACAATCCGCCCCGAATCGGCGATCTTATCCGACAGATATTGACCAAATTCCTCAGCCCTTCCCTGATGGGTCCGCCCCTCCCCGTCTGGAGAAGAGCAGGTAGCCTGAAACAGAGGCGGCTGGGCAGTTATCTGGAGGCGCTATGAGGCGGAGAGATAAGACCTTCTCGCCCTCTCATAGCTACCAGGTAAGTCCTAATATGGGCTCTTAGCTGGGCTCGATCGGATTGGAGGCTGGTGGACCTCCACCTGCTCTCTAACCCCCCTCGGCGGCGCTTCATCTCCCGAGCTCCTCGGTATACCAAGGAGCCATCCGGGATCCCGCGTGTGAGGGGCGCATGGGGACAACCCTGTGAGGGCATCCAGCGCAGCCTGTTGCCAAGCAGTCGCCAGATCCTCGGCAGAGCTGTGGGCAAGGAAGAGGGAAAAACCCCAGTTCTGCCTGGAACCTCTCAGGGTCCATCAGGCGTCTGGGGGGAACCATCTAAGTGGCTCCTCATCCCAGCAGTGGGGGCGGCCTGTTGGAAGACCAGCCATAGGAGATAGTGATCAGGCATGGCAATGCAGTAACAGTGGCTTGCCCTCTGTCACTACGCCACTGTTCAGAGACAAAAACTAGGTCAAGAGTGTTCCCCCTCGTGAGTGGGGGCCTTGAATCAGTTGGGTCAGGCCCATGGCTTCCATAGAAGCCATGAATTCCTAGGCCAAACCTGGCGCCCCCCAGGGAGGCAGATTGAAGTCCCCAGGACTATAAGGCCGGGAACTCCACCGACCCCGAGACATCGAGAAGCCCAGGCAGGGCAGCTGTCACACAGCTGGGGAAAGGTATGTGAGCAGCAAGCCCACCCGACCATTAGGCCCCCCACCTGAGGAGGAGGTCTCCTCCTATCTCAGGAACCGTGACCTCCCTTGGAAACAAGGTCTCCCGGATAACCACAGCCACCCCACCACCCCTTCCCTGGGCCCGTGGCTGGTGCAAAACCCGGAAACCTGGAGGGCACAGATCAACCAGAGGGACACCTCCCTCCGGGCCCAGCCAGGTCTCGGTGATACAAGCCAGGTCCGCAGCCTCCTCCTCAATAATCTCACGGAGGAGGAGAGAGACTTATTAGCCGGACCTGGCATTAAAATTACACCAGGGTCCGGTTCCCATGCCCCCTAGGGAGGAGGCACTCTTATTTGAGTTAGAAGACTTTTCAAATAACAATAAACTATTAAATATATTATGTGTATAAAGATATACACAGTTATTTAAATATATGTAATGTATTTGAATAAAATGAATTAATGCCTCAAATTACTGCAAAGATCAAATAGTTCAAATTTGAGAACACCAGATAGGGCAATCAGTACAAATTATAGACCCTGGATAGCTGTTTCCACAGGCCTCAGGCCCTGGTACAGGCTGATAATGCTGTGGTTATATTGTTATAAAATATACTTGATTAAACTGTGAGGGCCACCAACAAATAGCTATGAATTAATCTCCCAAACAGGAGGGCAGAATGTTTATTTCCCCTGTTCTCTGTATCTAGAGTGCTAAGGGGAATAAAAGGCCTCTCAACAGTAGTCTGGGAAAGATCCCCAGCAAGGGCTCCACAAAGCCATGTGGAGAAGGCCCTGTGTCCTGGGAATGTGCGCTTAAAATGGCGGACAGTCCAAGTCAGAATGGTGCAGATGTCTTCCTTTGGCACCACGCACAGCAATGTCTACACCGCCCAACAATTAACAAGCAGTTATTGAGTGGCGGATAGGGGAATAAGGGTTCCACCGCCCCCACCCCTGCATTCTCCGTGGGGAGGATTCGTCGCCTTTGTAACAGAATCACGCTCCTTTTGGGAATGCAATGGCAAGGAGAAGGCCGAGAGGAAAGGACAAGGCTTTGTCGTTTGGAAAGGGTTCTAAGCCTCTTTCCCTATGGGCGCGAATGCTGCTGGAACACCAGAGGTGATCCGCGATCCTACCAACTGCTTCTCTCCAATTGCAGTTGGGTCTGCTGATTAAATTTGGAAGAAAAATTTCTAAGAAGGCCAATCTGTGAAATAATAAACTATTCCCCTCAAGTTGTTCCTGCTCCGACCAAGGAAAGCTGCCTATCGAACCAAAGGCTGAGCTAAAACTGGGGGACATTAGGGAGGAGCGGAGGAGTAAGAATGTCCTTCAATTAAGCCCAGCCTATCCAAGCAGAGAGACTAAGTACCTCCCACTCTCTGGATGCTCGGAGGAGCTCAATGGAGAATAGGGCGTTCCTCACATAGTGTCTTTGAAAATATCCATGTACTGTGTTTTTTCTGTACCACAAAAAGGCATGCCAACCTAATAGTAGATCATGTCCCTCCAGTAACAGTAATCTTCTATGTCTCAGGTTTATCCATTTTCACCCACGTAAGTACAAATGCCTGGTAATACAGCTTCCAGTCCAGTAACCCAAACCCTCCATTACTTTTAGACTCCTGTAGCATTTTCAATCTTATTCTTGCCTTTTTCCCTTGCCAGATATATTTGAAAATTATTTTACTCAGTTCCTCAAAGTATTTTTTTTCTCTAATTTTATTGGAATTGTTTAATCAGGTGAAAACTGTGGGAATCTACACAGTCGGTTTTCACCAGCCTGTGCCAATATGACATATCAAATAAAACTATTCTTTAAGGAGCCTCGGAGTTTCGTTTGCAGTGGGTATGTTACTTGGAACCCTGACAGAGGGAAAGCACCAGCTCTGGCCAAACTGAAGAACCCGCAGCGAAAAGGGCGAGAGAAGTCAAGCATAGCTCGCCAGGCCTTAGATGTCTCCTCCCCTAGCAGTGAGGGAAAGGGAACTCCAACCAAGGAGGACCAACAACCAGCCCCTTACGAAAGTAACAATGAAGGGGAGAGCAATCAGATGGTAAGTGGAGCCATCCGCCCTTTCTCCATCCCAGTGAAGATCGTAGCGCCCAAATCGAGAGCCCAGGTGGAGTTGGAGGCACTCAGAGACTCAGGCTGTACTCGTTGCCTGATGAGAATGCCGATGGTGCTGAGGCTGGGAATACGGGTGAGGAAATTGCCCCAATCCATGACATTCGAACAAGCAGACAGTTCACTCATAGGGGGCTGCCCCACGAGCCACCTAACGGAGCCTGTGCGGCTAGAGATAGGCCAACATCACGAGATCATCAGCTTCATGATAGTACCAAAAATCACAGAGGCAGTGATCCTGGGGTTATCCTAGCTCAGCCGTGGGCAAACTACGGCCCGGGGGCCAGATCCGGCCCGTTCGGCTGTTCCATCCAGCCCGCAGAGCTGAAAGAGTGGAAGGTTCTCTTGCTCTCCCAGAAGGCTACGTGAAGTAATCTAACTTTGAATTTATACTAGTTCACACAAACACTCCATCCATGCTTTTGTTCCGGCCCTCCGGTCCAGTTTAAGAACCCATTGTGGCCCTCGAGTCAAAAAGTTTGCCCACCCCTGTCCTAGCTAGACAAGTGGGGCCCTGCCGTATGGTTGCAGGAAGGAGACAGGAAGATGAGGCTGAGGAACGGGGTCCCTCCCCCCACAAGAGACCATGGGGGAGAAGCTGAGTGGCAGAGAGTGGAGGGGGAGAAAGCCAAGCGTCTGAAGGCCGCCTCGGAGCATCCACCAGGAATTCCGCTCATTCCTAAGGAGTAGAGACCTCATGGAGGTGTTCAGCAAGGAGTGCGACATCCTCTCCCCCCACCGCCCTACCGACTGTGCTATTGAGATCCTGCCAGGTACAAAGCTCCCTAAGCTGAATTGGTTGGGTTCGTTAGTCAGAACCTTGACACTGGGATTGCTCTCTAGTCACCAATCCATGGGAGCACATTGGTTTTGGGGGGAGCTCCAGGAAATGGAGTGACAGAAGGGACTCCTAAAACAATCTTGGTATAAGATGAAGAATGAATTTGATCAAACACAGGCAAGACTTTAATGTTGATCCTATGCTGCGATGCTGAGAAAAGCAAAACAAACTTACTTCTCTACTCGTTTCACACATGGAAAAACATCCAGCAACATTGTTTACTGTTACTCAGTTCCCTTTAAAGAAAATTGAGCCAGAAGCTTCTTAGCTGGGCCACTGTGAAGTGTTTTCACTTTTGTAATGTTTTGAGGACCTGGATGTCTCCACCTGCATTTGGATCAGAAGGTTGGGTGAGCTCTGTTGGTTAAACTTGTTTTGTTTTTTGTTTTACATAAAATGGGATTACTGTCTTAACTTTGGATATTTGGACTGAGGAATTGTTTTAATTTATATGCTGCCTCAAGTCACTGCTTTGATGTAGGCAGCATAAAAAAACAAATCCATCACTCGGGAGTTATTTGGGATCAGCAGGAACCTGTGGATCCTGATTACACAGACATGGTCCTCTGTGATATTAACTCTGCCACACGTGGATTAGATCTCTATCCTACTTGGTTAATGAAGGTGGCCAGGGAATGATAGGAAGTTGGGTACATGACAGTACTAAATGTATCAAAGTGTCGTGCCGGCATCTCGTATGATCCAGGAAGTTCCACCTTTAACCATGGGGTGGGGAAGTGTTGCCCCGTGGGAGAAACACAACTTGGTGTCCTCCTGGATACACAGCTCAGTTTGGAGGAGCAGGTGGTGAGCCGGCATTGGAGGGCGCCTGGTAGTGCGCCAGTGCGCCCGGAGAGATGCACTACGCGCGGTCACTCATGCGCTGATGCGACTACTGCAATGCCTATGGGGCTGCCCTTGCCGGACCACGAAACTTCAACTGGTGCAGAATCTTGCCCGTGGTTGTGATGGGAGTTTCCTCTCCATGTTACACCTCCTCGTGAGCTGCATTGCCCTCTGCATGATTCAAGGTGCTGGTACTTATAAAGCCCCTACATGGCCTGGGGCTGGAGTACTTGCGAACGCCTCCTGCCAGCATCAAATTCCCATAGCCTGGTGTGCTCCCACAGACAGGGCCTCCTTTGGGTGGGCCAAAACAATGGCTGGCTGTCCCTAGGGGTAGGGCCTTCTCTGTGGGTGCGCCCTGTGGAACCAGCTTCCACTGGAGCTCCATTTGGCCCCGACCTCCGTTCCTTCGCTGCGGCCTAAAGACTTGGTTATTTGAAGAAGCCGGCCTGGACTAAGGGCGGGGGGGTTAGTTTTAAATGTTTGTTTTGGTTTTAGATAATTTATTTGGTCGAATTGGTTTAATAATTTTTTAACTTTTTAAAATTTGTTATTGTATGTTTTTTTATGATGTGAGCCACTCTGAGTCCCCAGTGAGATAGGGCGGCATATAAGACCAAATAAATAAATAAGTAAGTAAGTAAGTAAGTAAGTAAGTAAAGGATTGGTGCCTCTGTGCCTCTGTGTTCAACATTTAAGTAAAACAGCTGGGAGAGGTCAACATAGTTGCAGAGTGTAATCTATAAAATTCTATAAAGTTGTATTGTATTTGTATTTTATTTGACTCGTATCCCACAAATTTCTATTGCTCCTTACTATCCAATTCCAAAAAAGCAATCAGTACCCTTCGATGTGGCCTAAAAATATACTTCTTTAATTTACTAAGGCAACATAATCAGAATAAAGGTGGAAGGGACTTTGGAGGTCTTCTAGTCCAACCCCCTGCTCAAGCAGGTCCTCAACCTATGGCTCGTAAGCCGGATACAGCCCGCCGAAGCCATTAATCTGGCCCGCGCAGCACCAAAAGGCTGCCCCGGTCACTTCGTCCCACCTACCCTCTGGCCCCCACCTGCCTTCTGGAGGCCAAAAACGGGGCCTCCATGCATCCTGTTTTTGCCCCCGCCCCCCAGTACCACTCTGCCAGCCAAAAACAGGCCCATTTTTGGCCTCCCAAGGCCTCCACGAATCCAGTTTTTGGCCAGCAGAGTGGTACTGGAGGCCAAGGAGCCCAAAAATGGGATGCACTGAGGCATTGGGAGACCAAAAACAGGCCCGTTTTTGGCCGGCAGAGTACTACTGGAGGCAAGGGAGAACTGGACTGGAGGAGGGCTGCCCTCTAGCCCACCTGCTAGTCGGCCATTTGGGGAGACCACAGGATTTCCCAGCCGGCCATCTGGTCTTCAGCATGCCACTCGTCAGCCTCCAGACGTCAGATTCCCACCACCCAGCACCAGTTCAGGGGTTCTTTCCCCTCCCACAACTGAGAGAGAGAGAGAGGGAGAGAGAGAGAGGGAAGGACACATACACAAACACACCAACAGAAGTCCCTCACACACATCCCAAGACAGCCACATCCCTTCACTAACCTGCTTTCCTCCCCCAGGAGCATAACAAATTAAAGTTTGTGTGTATTGCTTAATGGACAGCTAAATTGGCCACATCCACCCAGTCAAATGACCACCTAGCCATGCCCAGCCAGCCAGTCCGGCCCCCTCAACAGTCTGACAGACTGTGAATTGGCTCCATTTAAAAAGGTTGAGGACCCCTGCCCTATACCATTTCAGATAGGCAGTTGTCCACCTTTTTCTTTAAAACCTCCACTGATGAAGCATCTACAACTTCTGTAGGCAAGTTGTTCCACTGGTTCATCATCCTCACTCTTAGGAAGTTTCTCCTTAATTCCAAGTTGCTTCTCTCCTTGATTAGTTTCCATCCATTGTTTCTTGTCTTGCCTTCTGGTGGTTTGGAAAATAAGATGACCCCATCTTCATGGCAGCCCCTCAAATACTGGAATACTGCTATCATGTCATCCCTAGTACTTCTTTTCTCTAGACTAGCCATACCTAGGTCCTGCAACTGTTCTTCATGTTTTAGTCTCCAGGCCTTTAATCATCCAAGTTGCTCCTCTCTGCACTTTTTCCAAAGTCTCATCTTTTTTGTAATGTGGGGACCAAAACTGGATGCAGTATTCCATGTGTGGTCTTATTAAGGTTTTATAAAGTGGTACTGATACTTCACATGATTTTGATTCTATGCCTCTGTTTATACAACCAAGGACTGTATTAGCCTTTTTGGCTGCTGCCGCATACTGCTGTCTCATGTTTAAGTGACTGTCTGCTAGCACTCTAAGGTCCCTCTCACAGATTAGGTTTCAACTAATCTGTACTTGTACCTTTGGTTATTCCTGCCTAGGTGTAAAACCTTGCTTTTCTCCACATTAAATTTCATGTTGTTGGATACAGCCCATTGTTCAAGTTTGTGAAGATCTTTTTAGATCCTGAGCTTATCTTCTGGGGCGTTGGCTATTCCTGCCAGCTTAGTGTCATCTGCAAATTTGATGAGTTCCCCTTCTATTCCCCCATCTAAGTCATTTAAGAAGATAGAGTACTGGGCCTAAAGCTGAACCTTGTGGTATCCACTGCCTACTTCCTCCATGTAGACATAGCTGAGCACCATTAAGGACTACTCATTGAGTACAGTTTGTCAGCCAGTTACAAATCCATCTGGTGGTGATGCTGTCTAGCCCACGTTTTTCTAGCTTACCAAGAAGTAGGTGTCAGGGTGGTGATTTAAGAGCTGACCAGCTGATGCAATGATAGGAATGAGTCAGCAAGGATTTTTGCTGTTAGCCCTTTAAGAGCCTGTATAAGAGGCCCTGTTAGGGGGTCTCTCTCTCTCTCTCTCTCTCTCTCTCTCTCTCTCTCTCTCTCTGTGTTCTTCCCTGCTGTAATTGCTGTTTGTTTGACCTCTGCCTATAGTACATGTATGTAGAGTACATAGTCTTTTGTAGATAAAACCACTATTTATTACAAACCTCTGTTTGCTGTAATTACTCCTGGGTTGTCTCACATAGTAAAGCTGTGCACACGCTGACAGGGTATGGGCCCAGACCAGAGAGAAGCCCAAAGTGACCAGAGAGACCAGAGAGAAGAGAAACCCAGTGAGAGCTTGCTCTAGAGTCAGAGGGGTTTTGCATCGTGGTTTGTTAGTGGTTGGTGATTGTAATGGAAACAGGCAACATGGATTCTGACAGCGTAATGGGAGGAGATTTTCTGGTGTCTTGGCTGAATGAGACAAACGACTTCTCCTGGTGTGTAAAGATGGAAATTGTACCTTTGAAAGGAGAAGTTGTGGATGATACTTACTCATCCACCAGCAGTCCTTGATTATGGGGAGGAGAAAGAATGAAAAGGCATTAGCCAGCACAATCCTGCACCTGGGTTTTTCTTTGGCTGCTGCTGCCGGAGCATGTTTGCAGTAGCTCCTCTTGGTTTTGTTTTATTTTATCAACTTTTAGTACTCCCATTGGATTCTTTTTATTTAAATAATATTTTTTGGAGAAGATAACAGCGTAGACCATAACACAGACAAAGTTTTTGTTTTGCTGAGGACTAACAAGGCATGGGAAAGAAAGCGCCATGGCACTAGCCCAGGATCTCTCCACCAGTGAAGACTGCAAAACAACCCAGAATTGAGGAGCACTTTGCTGTGAGAGATCTGTAACTAAAATAACCCCATTTTCCAACAATCTTGAGGTTAGATCGGGACACAAAGAGATCTGACAAACAGCAGATTTTAGACTTTCCGATCTAGTGGGGGAGGAGCAAAATGACTGCCAGATTTTTCACAAACAACTAAGCCAGTTACAGCTGATATGGAGACTGTGATAAAGACTAAAAAGGTTAACAATAAACTAATTCAGGAGAGCTTATCAGTAGGAGAATACATGAGTTTATGACAAAGCAATGCCTTCTCACTGGCTGTAAACTGTTTGTCTCAATATTTAAACAATTAATAACCATCAACACGTGTAGAGACACTAAGGAAAGATATCGCTGTCTTTCAGCAAACACAGCATCGGACTACAGACCCTACCACCAGCGTTCTTACAGCAGACAGCTAAATCCTACTCAGGATAGGAAGAAGAAAAAAGCAAGAACCAGGGAAGTTTAAAAACCTGTTAAAAGTGGCAGCCTCTCAGAAAACAGTCCTCCTCAGACAAGGCAACTGGGAGGTGGTATTAATAGAGAAGTTTCATTGGAAGCCAGGAAAGCATCTCCCCTACAATCACATCGCTCATTGCAAACACAAGAGATGCTTTTAGAATCCATATGAACAGATTTAATTGGAATACTAAGAGTGCTATACTAAATTCTCTAAGTCAGCTTCTTCACTGCCACCGGGGGTAGATTGGTCTTCATGCAGTGGGTAAATTTGAAGTGGATACTCCTGTCTTTCAAGCAGCCCACCATACGTGATGCTGTTTAAGATGAAGCTGGTAGCCTCCTTTCAAATCTCCCATCAGAATTCTCTGTGAGAAAAGTTAAACCTTTAATTGTTAACATGGGAGCTCCCACAGCTGCTGTCTTCGCATTCTCAACCTTGGAAAATAGAGAAAAGTAGAGTCAGCCAGCCTTGGGTGGTGATGTATAACAGCACAAAAATGGGCCTCATAATGCTTTTGGCACCAAGAAAAGAGAACAAGATAACATATTATTCAAAGTTAGAAAATCTAAAGAAGTCCTTGTTGGTCACAATGGACACTGCTGACCTGCTTATAGATCTGGTCTCCCCAATGTTGACCTCTTACTTCTCCCCAGAGAGGCAAGGGATTGCATGAATGAGATGGAAACAGAAGCCAAGAATACACGGGACCACTAGAGCCTCCAGTAGAGATGAAGATACTATCATCCTTATGTGGATCTTCAGCACCACATCAAAAGATAGGGAGAGGTCCCACGACAGTACCATCATCTCAAAGTCAAATGAAGCATGACCTAATAACCCTTTGCCGTATACCTACAGAAGAAGCACAGGAATGGCAAGCTCTGTTAGCTGGTGCTAAAACCCTTTATGTCAACTCTGGGATTCATCATTGCCATAGAGTTCTGGAGGGAGGAAGTGATTTATTGAATAGTTCTTAGGAAAAAAAATTATGAGTTATTAGTTCAAGGTCTGAAAAGTAAGCGTGTAAGAGTGAATGCAGATCATTGGTTCATGTGATTGATAAGGTGTGAAAAAGGGGTGAAGGTAGGTGGAAATTTTTGTGGGATGAGCTGGTAGGATTCCAGTACTGAAATTCCACAGGATGATACCAGTTTTTTTTCTTTTGTTTTGAATAAATCACTTTGAATATGTGGTCTGGAGTTAATGTTTCAAGTGAAGAGATTGCTGGAAGTCTGACACTTTATTCTGAACAATGTTCTCAGGAGTCACACAGGAGTCAGATGGGTCTCCTCCTTTTTAGAAAACAAATTCATGCAGCGGAGACACCTCAGTCCATTGCAACAACCCTAAAACTTCCCTTTGCATAAATCAAATTTCCTTTTTTTTTTAAACAAATTTTATTCAATTTTTAACAATTTTTAAAACAGCTCTTTTCAGTAGACAGCATGTTCCCGGGTCATCACTTTTACATGCAAATATGACAGTAGATCTATATTCATTTTAAACATTTGACTTCACTTCTATTCCATTTTAGCAGACAAAGGGTCAAAAAATTAATCCTAATCTCAAATCTTAATCTCAATCTGTATAACCCCCAGTTCATTTGAGTTAATTGCAAATATATATATATATTTTAAAAACTTCATTTATAAATCTTACAAATAACAATATATTTGCCCATCATATTAAAGATAAAGTTCATCCATATCTATCCTTTAATTATCTTCACATTGTTAATACTCTTTTATCATTTACAGAATTCTTTTGTCCGTCAGATTTGCCCTTTCATCACATATTCTCTCCATAATTCTAAATCTGTACAAATTTTAACACTAAAAGAATGAAAAAAAAAAACCTAGACTTGCCCCCTTTACTACTTTGAAAGTGACACCTCAGTGGTTAATATAGTAGCATAATCATAATCATTCCCTTTAAAACGAAAGATAGAAAAGAAAAGAAAAGAAAAGAAAAAGCTCCCTTACAATATATCTCTAATCGTCGGGTTCTGCAATACATATCCCCTAAGATTTATTTATGGTTCCAAGATAATAATAAAAATAACTAATCTTGGTTATTGACAAATCTCATTTTTAGGCATTTTCTAAAATAATTTCAATTAATTCAATTTATCTAATCATCATTTACCTTTCTTTTGTAAATAAAAATAAAATGTGACCTTTTACCAGTAAAAATTGTCAGTAACCCTATTGTTTTACACTTTTATAATTACAATATATTCTTATTACCATTTCTTCATGCAGAACCCCCCCTTTTAATACATTAGCCATTATCTCTATGCAAACAAGTTTCTTTCTTCATTATGTATTTGTTCTCTCGTTTCTTGTTCCTTCTCCTCTCTTTTATCCGCTATCCCTTCTCTATCCAGTTTGATCCTCTCTCTCTCTTTGCCTTTCTGTCTCTATCCTTCTGGACCTTTCTAACATGCCTAATTTCATAAATGTTCCCCTTTTTAATTATTCTTAAGTTTCATTTTTTGACCATCCTCCTTTCCCTTTTATTTGTATTAATCTTTGTGTTAGTTGTCTTCTTAAAATGGCTTTTAAGCTTGTGCTTTGGCTCCTTCTCCTCCTTTTATCCTGCTCTCCCCCTTCTCTATCCAGTTTAATCCCTCTCTCTCTCTTTACCTTTCTGTTCCTTTCCTTCTGAACCTTTCTAATGCTTAATTTCATAAATGTTCCCTTTTTAGATACTTTCTTAGTTCCGTTTTTTTATACCCTTCCTTTCCCTTTATTTGTATTAATCTTTGTATTAATTGTCTTTTTAAGATGGCTTTCTCTTGTGCTGGCTCCTCCCTTTCCAAGGCTCCTTCTTCTTCTTTATTCAGCATTTGAATGCCCATGTTTTCTGCAACAAGCCAAGTTAGTTCAGTCACTTCCTGTAGCAGTTCTTTCATACTTTTAAACTCCATTTTAATTCTTTGGATGGCCACCAAATTTTATTTTCCTTATTTCTTCTTCTTTAAATTTTCTATGATCCTAACCCAGGTCCAGAGTCTATATCAATATCACCAATTAGTCAGTAGTCCGTCTTTGTGTATTCAAGCTTTCACTTTCTATGAGTCTTGCACTCTTTAAAATGTAACAACTCCAATCCACAAAGGAACAAGATAGTTTCTTTCTTCTTTGAGCTTCCAATTTTTTCTCCACAAAGTGGCACTTTCTGCACAGAGTCTTAACCCTTTCCTTTTTATTTTGATATTCAAGTT
>SOZL01000007.1:3018338-3037359 GCA_009733165.1 Naja naja | reverse complement strand
CTGCATTCTCCTGTCTGTAAAGTCCCACCTGCCTGACTGTTGGTTGCCCCTGTAACCCGATCCCCTGAGAGCCCTGGAGGGAAAAGAGCTCTGGAAGTAGGGACGAGAGGGGCCCCTCAAGTAAAGGCTGGAGAGAACCATTGTCGGAATGACGAGAAGGAAGGGAGGGGGATTTTTACTTGTTCCTAGTCTCTATTAATAGGGGGTCTAGGGCAGGTCCAAATAATTTATTAGCCGACACGGGGGAGGAAACGAGCTTCCATTTGTTCTTACTATTGGCCTGCCAATACTTCAGCCACAGTAGTCTCCGGGCAGTAACCTGTGAGGCAATGGCTCTGGCAGAAAATTTTACGGAATGGAAGGTAGCGTCGGCAGAGAATTCAGTAGCTGCAATTAGTTTTGCTACGTCCTGGTGTGCTCTAATGTTAGAACCTGGAATGGTATCCCTCAGGTGGCAGAGCCACCTGAGAGATGCCCGAGTGAAAAAAGATGCTGCCGTGGCCGCCTTGATGGCCCAAGCATCTGCTTGGTGGGCTTTATGGAGGGCTATCTCGGCCTTCTTGTCATCTGTCTTTAGGGCATCTTCTGCCTCTGTAGGGATAGTGGAAGAGGAGACCAAGGCTATCAATGGTTCATCAACCTCGGGGGTACCCAAATTGTTAGAAAATTCCAGATCTAGATTGAAAAACTTTTTATCAAAATTAGAAGGGGCCGGGAAAGATGTTGCTGACAACCACTGTTTGTGGAGGAGGTCTGAAAACATTTTGGGGACAGGAATAATGTCCTCCTCGTTAAGGGGTTGAGAAAAGATCAGATCCTCCTCGATCTCAGAATCCTCAGGTTGTGGGACTGAGGGAGACTTCGGAATGTGGGCTGTGGTTTTTGCCTTGGAAAGAAGGGACTTGAACAACTGTGGTTGGAAGAGACCCATGAAAGTTGGTTGGTCCGGTCTGACGTCCTCATCATCAGACATCCCTCTTTCCATGTGTTTGATCCCAAGGGGGTCCTCACTCCCCTTAACAGAGACCAAGTTGATCGGTGCCAGGCCCTCCCCCCTCCTGATCCTGATGAAGATGAGGATGAAATCCTCTGTCTGGAGATACCTGTGAAACGACCGAAGTCTGCTCTGACAGAGAGATCTCACGACATGAAGTCACCTTCTGATCTGAGTGCTTGTCTGGCTGCAAGAGACTGCTGAACCCCCACGCCGATGCCTAGAAATCCATTTCCATCCACGCCTTCATGGTCTCAGGAACCTCCTCTGGGAGGAATTCTTCCTGACTAAGCCACCGAGGGGTGAAGGTTAGCTCGGACCCTCCTGGAAGGACGGTGCCGATATGACTGAGGGGCTATGTCTGGGGAGGACGTGGAGGGTCTAAAGGTCTAGGGGATGGGAAGAGGCTGAGGGGCGGGTAGGGCCCAGGAGCTGAGCTGCTCCCTCAGAACCCTTGGTATTCTTTTGGATTTGTTTTTCCAGTGCCTTGTGGCGTCTGGATGCCTCCTTTTGTGTGGCCTTAGAAGGGCCTTTAGGCCTATCAGATTTCTCTAGGCCACGTGTCTTGTCGCCACCCCTACTTGCCATTTCCTGGGAAGAGGTATCTCAGAAACACTGGATATAATAAGCAATAAAAATGGTGGCCGCCTGACGGCTTGGAGAACGCGCGGGTCCCGCTCCAGCACCTGGGCCAGGCACCCCAAACAAAGACACTCCCCTTTTTGACACTATTATATAGAGGCTCCTGAATGTAAGCAATATGTATTACAATTATTGCTATTATTCAGACTGGTGAGATACCCACACTACAGATAGGAAAAATTAATGTATATCAAAAGGAGAGCCTCAGAAAGGAAATCAATGTATGCCGAATTGAGAACTTAGTTATAGGGCAGAAGTATAGATTTTGGCCCTTATCAACAGCTCCCACAGGCCCAGTACTGGGGATTAGTTGATAATATTGATTGCTGTGCTAATAGAAAAAAGGGTAATAATTACCACAATTTAGACAGAAAAAAACGCACCTGTGAGAGTGCCAACAATACAGAGATCACCCAGACAAAAAAAATGTTTGCAGAGGTGGCAGGACTGTTCCCTGGGCTCTTTTACAGAGAGCGCCTGGGGAGGAAATAAATAATAACAGTAATTAGAATAATCCTCTCACAGGGAACTGGAACAAAACCAGACAGGGCCCTCACGAAGCCTCGTGGGCATGCCCTGAAATGATGGGAAGTGCGCACCTGCAAGCCGCAACTTCCCCCAGAGAGCAAAAACGGCGCCAAACGCTCCTCGGCGCCAGCACAGCTCTGCCGCCCCCGTAATGGAGTCGTTTAGAATGAGAACAGCAGAAACAGGGGAATCGGGAGTCCTGCGCCCCTACCCCCCACATTCTCAGTGGGGAGGATTCACAGAATCTAAGGCTAACCCCCAATAAAAGAGGAGCATTGGCAGCACCAACGGAAAGGCAAGTAGGGGAAAACGAAAAAACTAAGGCTGGGAGAAGAGGGGAAATCGAAACTGAAGCCTCTCCTCTGAAACCGCTGAAAGCGGCTAGCGCCGCAACGCGCCTTGCCAACTGCTGAAATTAATTGCAGTCGGCTCTTGAACAGCAAGAGTAGCAATTTAGAAGCCGAATTGAAACTGTGAGGAAAATTGAGAGAGAAGCCAATTGAGAAGAGAGAATACCTTAAGATTATTCCTGCTCCGACCAAAGAAAAGCTGCCTATCCGAACAGAAGGCTGAGCTAAACTGGGGGACGTATGGGAGGAGAGGAGGTGGAGTAACAACGTCCTTCAGTAAAGCCCAGCCTATCGGAATGGAGAGACTAAGCACCTCCCACTCTCTGGATGCTCAGAGCAGCTCAATGGAGAAGATCCCGGGTTCATGAGGCTCTCTTGTCAGAACGAGGCTCCTTCATCCAGGATCCAGTTTCTGGGTTGGCTGAAGACAGTGGCTCCATCATTGGTGGGGGAAACTGATCGGCCAGAATCCGATATGTCAGTGGATGAAGGCCCTTCACAGGAGGTTCCGGTGCTTATTGCTTGTTTTAAACACTTGTTGTTCAAGGCTAGAAACACCGCAAATTTGAAAAATGCAGATGATGAAGCATCGACAACACTTCCTCCTGAGGAGTCAGATGTCTTGTTCGACAAAGCTGAAGTCAGGAAAGAGGTGGTTCCATAACCAAAGCTGTTCCTGAAGGTAATTAAGAAACAGCTTAAAGCCCCTGCCACAGGTCCCAATCCTCTGGCCTCTGATCGCAGGTTCTTCAACGTAGGGCCTGAACTTACCAAGACTCTTCAGGTCCCCACAGTTGATGCTCCGGTGGCAGCTTTGGCCTCCTTGTCTGCTCCTTCAGACCCAGACGAAGTCCTTAAGGCTGAGGAAAAGCCTGTGGAACAGTCGCTTCAGCAATCCCATTTGGCCGCTGCCTGGGCCATCAAAGCTTCTACAGCAGCTTCATTCTTCACACGAACTTCACGCAAGTGGCTGAAGCAGTTGTGGGACAGGATCCCTTCTTCAGATGTCCGTGCCCACCAGGACATCAACAAGATAATGGCAGCTACAGAATTCACGGCAGATGCCACCCTGCATAGCACCAGATTTGCCACAAAAGCCATTGCTTCCTCGATGGCAACCAGGCGCATGTGTTGGCTGCGCAACTGGCAAGCTGATGGCAGGCATAAATGGAAATTGGCATCTGCTCCGGTCCAAGGGGAGAAGCTCTTCGGGGAGGTCCTTGAGCCCCTTCTGACTGAGACCAAGGACAAACGAAAGATTCTTCCTTCGCTCCTTAAAAGGGTGGAACATCAAGCCGCTCCTTATTTCAAGCGCCCTCAGTTCAGAGGAGAGCCAACTTCCAGTTTTCACCAGCCATTGAAACCTGCCCATCAACATCAAGAACCTCCTCCAGATCGCTCAGGCAAGGGCAGGCAGCAGTTTTCCTCCAAACTGCCCTTTTGAGGAAGAGAAAGTCCTCTGTACCCTCGCCAGCACTAGTGCTCAGTCCATTCCCATTGGTGGCTGTTTAGCTTGGATTGCGGACCAATGGGAGGGTGTTACTTAAGACGCCTGGGTTCTGTCCACTATAAGATCAGGTCTTTCACTGGAATTCTACTCTACTCCTCTGGTGTTCTTTATCTCCTGCCCAGTATCTAGAGATGCTGGGAGGTGGAGTCTGATGGAGTTGGCCATCCAGCATTTGCTGGACCTAAAGGCCATTCAGGAGGTCGTCCCCCCCCCCCCCGACCAACAGGGGATGGGATTCTACTCTAGGATTTTTGTTATTCCCAAGGCCTCGGGGGTGGGGGTGGAGGACAATTCTTGATTTGAAATGTCTCAATAAATTTGTTGTGTACAGGCGTTTTAAGATGCACACTCTTTTTTCCATCTTGGAAAGCTTTCAGCAGGGGGACTTCCTCACATCAGTAGACTTGATGGAAGCCTATTTACATGTTCCTATTTGTTCCTCCCACAGGAGATTTCTTAGGTTTTGTTATGAGGGGCGTCATTTCCAATATAGGGCTCTCCCCTTTGGGTTGTCTTCTGCCCCTAGGGTTTTTACCAAAATTCTGGCTCCCTTAGCAGCTCACCTTCGTACCCTTCCGGTGCATTTACAATGTTATTTAGATGACATATTAATCATGTCTTCTTCCTTTCAGAGGGCTCAGCAGGATTTGCAAGTCACAATTTCAGTTCTGCAGGACCTGGGGTTTTATATTAATAGGAAAAAGAGCCACTTCCTTCCAACTAATCGGCTCCTTCATTTGAGAGCTATCATTGACACTGTTATGTGTCAGGTGTTTCTCAGCCTCCAAGGGATGATTAGGGGCATTCAGGGTAAGAGTTCTGTCCCTTTAGACCTTCTTTCTAAACCGTTGGGTAAGATGATGTCCTGTATTGGCATTGTTCCCTGGGCCAGGCTTCATGCGAGATCCTTGCAGTGATTCTTGCTTCCTTTCCAGAAAGCAGGGTCCAGCCATTCCCCCAAGAAGGTAAAGTTGTCTAAGCAGGTGTTACTTTCCTTCCACTGGTGATTTTCCAGGGCCATGTCCAACCGTCAATCTGTCAGGGTTCCAGAAATTGGCTGTTTCAATCAGTAACTCCGAGACAAACATATTCTCAAAGTGCTTTATTTAAAACAGAAACTTGGCACGTCTGTGGAATTCCAGAACTAAGGTTCCTTCCAGACTTCCCATAATACTCAATCAACACCCAACCCTTTTCTCCCACATCATAAATTATGTGAACTAATCACCCTTCAACTATAATTCTTGCTGCGCCATAGAAAATGACCTTGACAGTCTTACGTATCTATTATGTCTACTGAAAATTACTCAAATAACAACAACCCTGCTTCCATCCTTCGTAGATGTGTGGCAGCTTTTAATAGGGATTCCAAAGCTGACACTGTCTTTCAAACTTGAATCCTGAATGTTCCTTACTACTGATGCTTCCTTGTCTGGTTGGAGTGCCCATTTGGGTTCCCTCTGGGGTCAAGGTTTGTGGTCTCCACAGGAACAGCCTCATAGCATCAATTGGTTAGAGCTTAAGAGAGGTTCATTTGGCTCTGAAAAAAATTCTCTACCAGGTGTCGGGATCTAACGTCCTGGTTATGACTGACAATGTGGCCACCAAAGCCCATATTAATCGACAAGGATGTATCAGGTCCCTTTCTCTCATGACTGAGGCTGAGTCCCTGGTCAGGTGGGCGGAACGTCATCTTCTGTCACTTAGGGCCAAGCATATTTCTGGATCTGATAATATAATGGCAGATTTGCTCAGCAGGATGACCATTGACCATTCTGAATGGCAATTGCATCCTTTCCTATTTCAGCAAATTTCCTGGAGATTTGGATTGCCAGTAGTGGTTTAATTTTCCTCATCCCTAGGTATTTCTCCCAGGGAGCTGAAGGCACTAAAGCCTTATATTGCAACTGGCCTTCTGGATTGCTCTATGCTTCTCCACCTTTGCCACTGATCCCTGCGGTGATTCGAAAGCTCTTGTTGGAGCGGGCCGAGATCATATTGGTGGCTCCCTATTGGCCTCGCTGGCATTGGTTTGCTGATTTGATGGGCCTTTCAGTGATCCCCCCTTGGCGGATTACTGAAGAAGTTGTCTCTCTTCTCCAGGGGTTTCTCTCTCATCCGGAGCCCCAGTGGCTACAACTGGCAGTTTGGCGATTGAGTGGAGCATCTTAAAAAACACCCAACTTTCCAAAAAGGTTATCCAAACCATTCAGGCCTCCAGGCACCCTTCTACAATTTACATTTATGAAGCTACTTGGCAATCCTTCTCAGCTTGGTGTGTCAAGTCCAACATCTCACCTCTACAAGCTTCGGTGGCTGCAGTCTTGGAATTTTTACAGGCTGGCCTGGATAAGGGTCTTTCCCCTAACACTCTCCGCAGGCAGGTTTCAGCCATCTCGTCGGTCTTGTCTTGTGGGAAGTTGGAATCTTTGGCTTAGCACCCTACAGTTCATAGGTTCCTCAGAGGAGCGACCAACCTTTGCCCTCCTACGGTACACAGGTACCCCACTTGGGATCTGACCAAGGTTTTTCAGTCCCTCACAAAACCTCCGTTTGAGCCGCTTCAACAATCCAGTCTTCATCCCCTTACTCAAAAAGTTGTTTTCCTAATGGCAATCACTTCAGCGAGGAAAGTCTCGGGGCTGGTGGCTCTCTAGGTCCTCCCGAACCTCTGCATTTTCCATCCTCATCAGGTGGTTTTAAGATTGGACCCGGCCTTCATTCCGAAGGTCAACACGTCTTTCCACAGAGCTCAGGAGCTGGAGCTTCCGGATTTCTGTCCTCATCCGGTCCATGAGTTGGAGAAGACTTGGCACATTCTGGACGTGCGCAGAGCTTTAAAAATTTACATTAAACGTACTGCTACTTTCCACAGGATGGAGTCTTTGTTTTGTTCTTTCCAACCTTCCTTGCTGGAGGGTAAAGTTTCTCCATCTACAGTGAGTAGATGGATCAAGGAATGCATAGCTCGAGCCTATTCCAGCAGGTCCTTACCAGTTCCCAGGGGAATCATAGCCCTTTCCAACTGTAGTGCAGCTACGACGGCCTGGACTCCTTTGCGTCAGCAGATGCGGCGTTTGGTAGACAGGTCCTCCAATAAGTCGTTTCGGACCGTGCCAGCCAGGACCAGTCTTAACCCTCCCGAAGACACCCCTGCTTTAGTATGTCCCATCCTGACCTGTCGCAGCCTTACAAGGGAAAATGGACATTGTTTACCTGAACGCCACTTTTCCTTGTAGGCAAGACAGGTCAGACCCACCCTGGGGTTGGTTCCTTCCTGGAACCAACGGGGGTGGTGGGTCGTGCTAATTTTATTTTCTTTTTCCTTTCTTAGAAGCAATCAAGTCTGTCACACTGACTTCGCAGAACTGGGGAGGAGTAACCGAAGTGGGCAGAGCTAGGCTAATAAGCCTTTTGCACAGACTCAGTCCTAAGCAGATAAGGAAGAGTATCACCCATCCTGACCTGTCTTGCCTACAAAGAAAAGTGGTGTTCAGGTAAATGACGCCCATTCTCTGAGATGCAGCTAGAGACATTTGATTTGATTGGGGGTGGATTTGTTGGAGCCCTGACAGCCAGCCGATACTGTAAAAATACAACATTCCAGGATACCTGACCCCCGGCCTCTTCAATTGCTTCCCGACATCTGGAATGCGTAGAGAGAAAGTCAGATTAAAATGGCTGAGGGGGGTCTGTCACAAGAAAGCCTTCTAAAAGCAGCCCAGATACGAACAAAAGCCAAGGACGCAATCACAGGCAAAGCTGAGAAGCCTGAACAAATAAATGAAACCTCCCACAGCTTTGGAAGGTGAGCTCCCCCAGCCTAAAAAGGAAGACCCCTGAGTGAGCTGACAAGAATGGAATGGATGTGGGACTGGGAACAAGCCAGAGCCCCAAAGCTCCTGTCAGGATCCCTGGGGAGATCCATAGAGCAGCTGAGGGAGGAATTTGACGTGGGCTGCCATTGGAGAGGAGGGCCTGTCATGCTGCCCAAAACAAAGGGGACCTCCCACAGAGCCTTCTGACGTGAGGAGAAGCAGGCGAGATTACAGCCCTCCTCCTCTACCCAAAAGAAGAAAGAACCCACAGCGGTAACCAGTGCCTCCCCCACATAACAGGTATCTCCTTCCTCCTTCTGCGCAAACTAGAGCCAAGGAGGAAAGTCAGCCACCTCAAGCACAGATTTGCAGAGGGCAACAGGAAGAGGGCAGAGCAGAGCTCTATGAACCGCCCCGGTTCAGGGGGAAATTTGATGGGGACCCAGACCAGCTAGCTCTATTCCTTGACTCAGCTGAGATCCACCTAGAACGTTATGGACATCTCTACCCCTCCCCTAGAGCCATGGTGAATGCCATTTCTGAGGGGCTGGAGGGAGAAGCAAGAGGATGGCTAGCAACCCTCCACAAGAGAAGGGCCCCCCAACTACATGATGTAGATGACTACCTACAACTGCTAGAGGTCAGATTTGTGGAGGCACAGGAGGACCTGTATGCGGAAGATCAGCTCAGAAACCTAATGCAGGGAGGGTAACCCATCAAGGAACAAATCCGTGAATTCAGGAGAATCAGTGGGAAGCTACCCCTTTTGCCTGAACGGATGCTGGTTCATTTTTTCAGAACCAGCCTGGACCAGCAAATTAGCAAAGGAACTGCCTATCATGACATCCCGAACAGACTCTCTGAGTGATTCCAAGTAGACATAAAAGTAAACGGGGCATTACGCGCTAGCGATACGAGGAAGCCACAAGGGACCAGAGACAGAGGGCAACCAGACCAGAGGCCACCAAACCAATGGGACGGCACACCACAATCTGCCCCAAGACCAACCCTCTCACGAAGCCCAATTAAATGCTACTGATGTGGAGGAGTAGGGCACATAGCAGCAGCGTGCGCAACCCCAGATTCGAGACCAAGGCCTAAACCTCCAGCCAGGGCACGACCTGAATGAGGCCCCAGACGTGCCACCAACGCATCCCAGAGGGTTCTTCAGACTGCAGACGTCAGGATTCTGGCAGTTACTCCCATTAAATCACAAGCCTCGAGCCACACTCCCAAAACTAAAAAGGATTTATTAGAAGTTAACATTCTACATCCGGCATTAGCCTGGGCATAGCCAACTCTGAGATACCCTTGATCTCTTGTCACCCTTTATCCTTTCCCCTCCCACCCCTCTGGGTGTATCATCCAACAAAACATGTCCATAGCCAAGTGTCATGCCCCTGGTGGAGACTGACTCCGAGGAAGAGGAGGAACAGCCAACAGGGAGTGGGAGTGTGGTTCCAGAGGTGGTGGAGGAGGCTGGGGAAGGGTAGAGGCTGGCTGAGCAATCAGAGGAGGATCCAGGCCCATCTCCTATCCATCCCAGGGCACGCAGGGAGGAGAGGATCAAGGAAAAGCATGGTCTACTCAGGAGGAGAGGGCCATGATCCTCCTCATGGGTTGCAGCTGGGAGCTATGCATAAGAGTCAGCAGCTGTGTAGTCACAGACGTTGAGGCCAATCTTGTGCTTTCTTCCAATGAAGTTTATCTTTGTTGGTGTTCTGCCCATTGACTCTCCGCGGGTATCTGTCTGGAATGTGGAATTAACTATCTTGGCTTGCCTTCAAACTCCTGTCAAAGCCGATTGTTTTTGGCTTTGTTATTGGCTCTTTGACTATGAGCTGTGTTTCTTGCCTTTGAAATGTTATTTTGAACCTAGTTTACTCCTCCACTGTGAACAATTAAACAGTGAAGCCAAGTTGAAGGCAGTAAAGGACTTTTAGTTATGGTTTGTATTTTGTTATATTTCTGATATACTCTGGGTCATCACACCAAGAGTCAACAATCATGCTCCCCAATTAGTTTTTTGTGCCAAAACTCCCAAAACTTGAAAAGGATTTATTAGAAGTTAACATGCCGGCATTAGCCTGGGCGTAGCCGACACTGAGATACGTAATTCACTGTCACCCTTGATCTTGCTTCCCCCCCCCCTTCTGGGTGTATCATCCAACGAAACACGTCCATAGCCAAGAGTCATCAATCATGCTCTCCAGTTAGATTTTTGCACAGCAGAAGCTTCAGTCATCTAATCAGTCTCTGAAGAAAATATGAATGGAATGTACTTTTGATTCCACACTGCTGCCTGCTCTTTGAAACTCCCCCCTTCTTTCTGTTGGCAACTACAAAACGTGTATACAAAATGTTTTATGAGTTGACAGCAGAGGTCCCTCTCCAGCCAGCTGAAGGGGGAGAACCTCCGGACAACAATGACTAGTCGTCGGATCCTTACGACAGCGAGGACGAGGGTGAAGACGACCCAATGGTGAGTGGACCGATTCCCACTTTTATTTTCCCAATACAGCTTACGGCCCCAAAGACAGGGAATAAGGGAGTTTTCCAAGCCTTAACAGATTCAGGCTGCACCAGAAGCTTGATCAATTTGACCACGGTCCTAAAACTAGGGATGAGAGCAAAAAAGCTAGCCCACCAGATCCGGTTCGAACAAGTAGATCACTCCCTACTGGGAGGAGCCTACACCAATCACTTAACTGAACCAGTGAGACTAGAGTTAGCAGATCACTGGGAGACAATTCGATTCGTAGTAGCTCCCAAAATGACAAATGCAGTCATACTGGGACTTTCCTGGTTAGACAAGTGGGGCCCGACCATCTGGTGGCAAGAGGGCAGCTGCAGATTGAGGATAGCAAAGGGACCTCAACCCCTTCCTCACCATCAAATAGAAGCACCACCAATGCAGGGAACCCCCTCTGAGAGTTCACCAGAAAAACTGGCAGCCATCTCCAACAGAACCCGAGGCCAGAAAGATCCCCAGAGAATATCAGGACCTTGCTGAAGTATTCAGCGAGACTGAGTGTGATATCCTACCCCACCACCACGAAACAGACTGCGCCATAGAAATCATCCCCAGGGCAAAGTTACCAAAGCCCCAAATGTACACCATGACGCCCCATGAAATGCAAGAAACGTGCAACTATATAGACGAAAACTTAAAAAGGGGTTTCATCGAACCGACCAAGCCACGGGTCGCAGCCCCAGTCCTATTAAAAAAAAAAATGGGACCATGAGATTATGCATTGACCTTAGAGCAATCAATGGACTGTGTGTACACAACCTATATACACTCCCGCTCATGAAGGACATGCTATCCCACCTGGCCAAAGGGAAAGTCTTCACCAGATTAGACCTCAGAGAACCATACTATCGAGTTCGCATTAGAGAGGGAGACGAATGGAAAACAGAGTTCAACCTCATCCTAGGGAGTTTTCAATTCAAAGTCATGCCTTTCGGACTATAGGGTGCCCCAGCGGTGTTCATGCAATTAATAAACGAGGTGCTACACGAACATCTTTATAAGGGGGTCCTTATCTACTTGGGCAACATTCTCATCTACACTGAGACAATGGATGACCACGTACCTCTAGTGCACCGAGTAACACTTCTAGCACCAAATCTGCATGTCAAGCTGTCAAAATGCAAATTTTACCGCGAACAGTTGGACTACCTGGGATAAAGAGTCTCAAATAAAGGCATAGAGATGGACCCAGCCAAAGTACAAGCCATCCTCGGTTGGTAAGCCCCTCGCACCCACAGACAGCTACAAAGCTTTCTGCGGTTTTCAAACTTCTACTGGCAATTCATCCCTTCCTTTGCAAGGATTGCCAAACCCATGATGGACTTTCTAAAGCCAGGGAGCACAGAAACGAAACCCCACCCGGGACAACCCCTAGAGTGGGACCTAACCTGCCAAAAATCATTTGAAACGCTGAAAGAACTGTTTGCAAAAGAACCGGTGCTGAAGCACCCTGATCCCGAACAGCCCTTCGTTGTACAAGCAGACGCCAGTGATGTGGCAGTGGGAGCAGTGTTACTCCAAAGAAACGACCAAGGAAACCTACAGCCCTGCGCCAACACCTCCCGTAAACTCACAGAAATAAGAGAGGCGATAGGATGCATGGGAGAAAGAGGCTTTTGAAATAATATGGGCACTGCAGACCTGGCATCACCTGCTCGAAGGGGGCCAGAAGCCATTCAAAGTTTGGACTGACCATAAAAATCTGGAAAGCCTTAGGACCCCACGAAAACTATCACCCAAACAAGTCCACTGGGCCCAATATTTCAACCAATTCGACTTTGTGCTAAAACACATCCCGGGGGGAAAGAACTTTCTGGCTGACGCCCTCTCTCACATGCCCCATTATAAATGTGAAAGCGAGAAGATCATAAATGCCATCATTCCCCCCTATCCAAATAGATGCCCAAGTAACCACCAGACGACGACGATGTGACCGACCCACAGACGACTTAGCAACGAAATTAAAAACTGAACTGCTAGCAGACCGTTGGTTCCAGGACAATCAACACATCTTAACGAAAAGAGATGACCTAGCCTGGAAAGGAACAAAACTCTTATGTCCCAGAATCCCTACGTACTCTAGTCCTTCAGAGGAGCCATGGCGTCAAACCAGCAGGCCACTTCGGGTTCTTAAAGACTTTACGTTTAGCTCAGAGGCAGTTCTGGTGGCCTGGCATAAAGAAAGATGTGGATAGTTATGTGAAGAGTTGCACCATTTGCGCCATGATGAAAAAACAACCAGGAAAACCCCCCCCGGATTGCTACAGACAGTTATTATTTATTTATTTATTAATGGGACTTATATGCCGCCCCATCTCCAAGACTCAAGGCTTACAAATAAAACAACAACAACAATAAATAATTTAAAAGCGAATTAAACTAAATAAGCCCCATTACAACTACAAATTCAACCCATAAAAATTATCCTATAAAAACTATCCCATAAAACCATCCCATCCCAAAAATCACAACCCAGATTGGTTAAACAACCACGTCTTCAAGTCATGGCGGAAGGTGCGGAGGTCAGGGGCCAGGACGGAGCTCCAGGGAAGTTGGTTCCAGAGGTCTGGGGGCGATAGAATAGGCTCGTGTCGGGGACCGCCAGCCGGCATTGGCCAGCTGATGGGACCCCAAGGAGTCCTTGCCTATGTGCTCGCACAGGGCGGTTGGCACTCGATGTTGCAGAACCAACGAGGCTGTGGGAGGGGATCGCAATGGATTTCATAGTAGAGTTACCAAAATGTGGAGGAAACATGGTGATCTGGACTGTAATAGACTTATTTTCCAAAAAGGTGCATTTCATACCGTACAGCGGGCTACCCTCAGCCCAGCAGTTAGCCAAGCTGTTTTTGAAACACATCTACTGCCTGCATGGAGTGCCACGAAAAATTATCTCAGACAGAGGAGTCCAGTTCACAGCTAAATTTTGGAGGGAGTTCCTGTGGACTATTGGGTCATCCCAGGGTCTTAGCTCGCCTTTTCATCCAAGCACCAATGGGGGGACAGAGAGATTGAACGCCATGGTAGAGCAGTATCTGAGATGCTACGTGAATTATCAGCAATCCAATTGGGCAGACCTCCTGCCTTTTGCAGAGGTCGCGTACAATAATGCTGTTCACAGTAGCACGAGACTAACCCTTCAAAGTAGTGAGTGGAATGGACTTTGTCCCAATGCCTGAGTATCCAAGGGACCTCCCCTCCTCAGTCAGCCTGACTAATTGGATGTCAATGCTGAAAGCAACTTGAGAGAATGTCAAAAAAGCACAGGCAAAAGCAGCACAGAGCTATGAAAGACAGGCAAACACCGGGCGCCGCAAAGGCCATTCCAGGTGCGGGAGAAGGTCTACCTATCCACCAAGTACTTGAGGTTAAGGCTCCCTAATAAGAAGTTGGGGTCAAAGTTCATGGGACCTTTCCCCATAGTAAAGGTCATCAACCCTGTCACAGTGCAACTGAAGTTGCCCCGACTGTTAGGAAAAATACACCCGGTATTCCATAGTAGCCTCTTAAAACCCGTGGTGGGATAGACCCTGAGGCTACCACCTCGTGAACCCCCAGACCCCGTGGTCATAGGGGGCAAACCCATTATGAGGTACAGCTAATCCTCCATTCGAGGTGGTACAGGAGACAACTCCAATATTTAATCAAGTGGAAGGCCTACCCTTTATCAGAGGCATCTTGGGAAAAGAGTAGGAACGTCCAAGCTGATCACCTTCTGATGAGGTTCCATGCAGAAAATGCAACCAAACTTGGGGGCAGTTCAACCCTAAGTTCTATACCTGTAATAAATTTGTTTTCTTTTTGTGTTGTACAGGTCACCTTCAGGAAGTCAGGGGAGCTGAATGTCAACTAAAAAGATACTCCTTTGGTCTTTTTAGCTGCCAGAAAAAGGGAGTTGGGGAAAACAAGACATTCCTTAAATGCCTAGATAATCACCCCGGCAGCCCAAAGTTGTCGGAGCGTAAGAAGGTTATTGGAGAGCATGATGGATGACTCTTGGAGATGGATGTGTCCCATTCGAGAAGTCACATTCGGGGGGGGGGGGAAGACCAGGGTCAAGGGGGAAATGTATGATGTAATTTAGAATCGGCTGCACCCAGCTAACGCCAGCATGTGTCAGCTATGGAATTCATCGCTGCCATAGTTGAAAAAAGTGGGAGGGGGTGATGTTAATTGAGTAGCTCTTAGTAGACAAAATATATTATTTTGATAGTTCAAGGTTACAGAATATGGCGCAGAATTAAAACTCACTTTGGGATTGGTGCACGTGATCTGGTGATGAGGGAAAAGGGGATGGGTTGTAGCTTGGGACTTTGTGGGGAAGCTGGGAAGATTTAGTTCGGTTCCCAGTATGTACCAGGTACTGTTCTAATAAAAGTACATTGAGTTGGCGTGTGTCTTGGAGTTACTGACAGGAATGAAATTTCCCTGGCAGCTGACAATCGGAACTGTAACAACTTTCAGCTCTCCCAAGAGGGAGCTATCAGGGTGCTGAACCCCAGGATTTGTTCCATCAATAGATCAATCCGAAGAATCAGCCAATACGGGAGGTGAGACAGAAGGGCATTGGGGAGGCCCACTGGAA
The DNA here is from genome assembly GCA_009733165.1 of Naja naja. Lineage (NCBI taxonomy): Eukaryota > Metazoa > Chordata > Lepidosauria > Squamata > Elapidae > Naja > Naja naja. The sequence goes on along the minus strand of SOZL01000007.1, from coordinate 3,022,399 downwards.
GATTAATGAATCCCCAGCCCCCCTTTGGAGGAGTTAAGGCATGCGGAGGAGAGACAAGATTCAGGAGCCCGGCCTGAAGACACAGATTTCTGGAGGAGTTGTCAGCGGGACGGAGAGAAAGCTGCCTGGAGAATTCATTCCATCAAGCCTTTTACATACTGCAAAGGAGGCATATTGGAGGTGTGGAGCTCCAATTATACCGGAAGGCCAACAGGATCAGATTTCAAGGGAGAGACAAGAGATGCAGACTACAACAGGTATGTTGCAATCTCCAAGTCCTTCTCCCCCACACCCAGAAGGAAATTTACCCCCTGCAGAAAGTATCCCTCCAGGGTAGGGATTTTATCCTGGTCAAGGGTGGATCCAGTACCAGTGGATGCCAGCGCCAGCAACGCCGTTGCCTCAGAGAGAAGCAGCGATCCCTTCCCAACAAAGGGATCTGTACAGACAGCAGGAAGCAGCAATGCAGGGAATAAGGCACCGATTGGCCTCTTTATGGCAAATCCCTGATCAGACCCCACTCAGAGCAACCCTGCAGAGGCCCTTCTTCCAGAGAGTACCAAACCCCAAACCAGAACAGATGCAGTTCAAGGCCAATTTTGACGGATGCCCTGAACAATTTTCTTATTTTCTCACTCAAATCTGGTCTCACATAGACCAATTTGGAGACCGATATGCAACAACAGCGATCTAGTTACTGCAATAACAGATGGGATGAATGAGGGGGTTGCTTCTGATTGGGTGGCGCAATTGCACTACGAACAGGTCCCAGAACTACAGAATGTTACTGCGTTTCTTCAGTTGCTGAGACTCAGATTTAAGAATCGAGACAGAGTGGCTGAAAATGAGGACAAATTAATGGAAATGAAACAGGGCAAGCGACCCTTATCAGACTTCATCTGGGACTTTAGAAGGGTCGCAAGCCACCTCATAGCTTGGCCTGAAAAATTAATCTTGCACTATTTTAAAAACACCTTTGACCTAAAAGTAAAGGATTCCACAAGGAGTCGCTGGATTACTTAGGCTACCGAATATCCAACCAAGGAATTGAGATGGACCCTGGAAAAGTGAAAGCCGTGCTGGACTGGCAACCCTCCAAAACACGAAAGCAACTTCAAAGCTTTTTGGGTTTTGCCAATTTCTATAGACAATTCATTCCTTCTTTTGCCGAGATTGCCCTCCCTTTGACAGAGTTATTAAAAAAAGGCCCTTCACCCACCAAAACTAAGCCCGAACAACCCCTTGCTTGGGCAATGGACTGTCAGAAAGCTTTTGAAACCTTAAAATGCCTCTTTGCAGGTGAGCCCATTCTCCAGCACCCAGACCCGACCAGACCTTTTATAGTCCAAGCTGATGCTAGTGATGTGGTAATAGCGGCCGTTCTGCTACAAAAAGACTCTCAGAACCGACTGATGCCTTGCGCTTATGTGTCCAAAAAGCTAACGGACACAGAGCAAAGATGGGCGGTCTGGGAGAAAGAATAATATAGGCATGAATCATGGTCAAGAATAGATATGATATGGGCATCTGCAGATATGCTTTCTAATATAAAAGAAATAGAAATAGAAATAGGGACGTGGGCGGATCATAATCCATTGACAGTTGTCTGGAAAGGACAGAAGAGAAGAACTAGATAGACATTAAATAATATGATTTTGAAAGAAGATTTAAAAAATCTACTCCATCTACCCTCCCTTTATCGTGGACTGATCACTATCTCCTGCGGCTGGTCTTTCAATTGGCTGTCCCTGGCTGCTGGGATGAGGCCTATCACGATGGTTCGCCCAGGCGCCTAATGGACCGGATAGGTTTCAGGCGGCTGGGGTTCTTGCCCGCCTCCCTCAACCACAGCTTCGGCGAGGCGCTGGCGGCCGCCTGGCAAAGAGGCGGCGTCGGAGGTGCTTCGACCGGGTTGTCCCCTTGCGACCTCTTCCCGCCGTAGACCCGATGGGCCCCTGGTTTCGAGCTCGGGGGATGGCGGCGGAGAAGATGCCTGGAGAGCAGATGGAGGACCAGCCACTCAGTCGACCGTGTCCAGTTCGATCCTATATCAGGACCTATCTGGAAGCAATCAGGGCGAGGCGTGCTTACTTCTCGCTCTGATTGTGTCTGCCGATGATCGCCCTGCTGCCCTGTTTTGGGTGACCCGCTCCCTCCTTCAATTGAGGGGGAATGACCCGTTGCAGGGCAGAGCAGAATTTAGCTTACATCTGGCGGATAAGGTGCGCTCGAATTCGTGCTGGCTTGGACTCTGATTGGCAGTGGTCTGATGATGGGGTGGCGGTGAGTCTGGTGGAACCTATCTGGGTTGAGTTTGACCTGGTCTCCCTCGATGAGGTGGACAGGATCATGCGGAGGCTGTCTTCCACCCGTGTTTATTGGACCCGTGCCCTTCCTGGTTGGTTTATGCCTCCAGGGAGGTTACGTGCGGCTGGCTCCAGGCAGTTGTTAATGCTTCTTTGAGTGAGGGAGTCTTTCCTGCGCCTTGAAAGAGGCGGTGGTGAGGCCCCTCCTCAAGAAGCCTGCCTTGGACCTGGCGTTTTGAACAACTATCGTCCTGTCTCCAACCTTCGCTTTTAGCGAAGGTTGTTGAGAGGTGGTTCAGCAGCTTCCCTTGTTCCTGGAGGAAGCTGAGTATTTAGATCCGTATCAGTCGGGCTTCAGGGCGGACACAGCAGAGACAGCATTGGTTGCACTGATGGATGATCTCTGGAGGGCTCGGGACAGGGGCTTTTCCTCTGTCCTAGTCCTTTTAGATCTCTCAATGGCTTTGATACCATCGACCATGGTATCCTTCTGCAGCGGCTTAGAGGATTGGGGGTGGGGGAACCGTTTTGCGTTGGTTCTCCTCCTTCCTTTCGGGCCGCTTGCAGTCGTGTTGGCAGGGGGCAGAGGTCGGCCCGAGACCCCTCACTTGTGGGGTGCTGCAGTCTGTCCTTTCGCCTCTCCTGTTCAATATCTACATGAAACGCTGGGTGAGATCATCCGAGGTTTTGGGGTGAGGTATCATCAGTATGCTGATGATACCCAGCTTATCTCCACCCCAGGCCAGATCAGTGACGCTCTCTCGTGATGTCGGTGCCTGGCGATGCGGGTCTGGATGGGTAGTAACAGGCTTCAGCTCAACCCCACCAAGGCGGGTGGCTGTTCTTACCGGCATCTCGGTCTTTATGGATGTACCATCTTTGGTCATGGGGAGAGGTGTTGCCCCGTGGATAGAGGCGAAACCTGGGTGTCCTCCTGGACTCACAGCTCGGTTTGGAGGAGCATGTGGGAGCTGTGGCCAGGGGGCTTTTGCCCAGGTTCGGCTGGTTAGCCAGCTTAGCCCTTATTTGGACGAGATGCCCTTGAGCGGTTACTCATCGCTTGTCACCTCTAGGATTGACTACTGCAATGCTCTCTACATGGGGCTTCCCTTGCGGACGGTCCGGAGGCTTCAGCTGGTGCAGAATGCAGCAGCGGGGCTGTGATGGGGTATCGATACTCCCATGTTACACCCCTCTCTTGCGGCTTGCATTGGTTGCCGTTGCCTCCGGTCGCCTTCAAGGTATTAGTTACAACTTATAAAGCCCTTAATGGCTTGGGTCCAGGGTACTTGCGGGGCAGCCTCCTGCCAGCATCACTCTCCGATCGCCCTGTTGCTCTCATAGGAGGGGCCTCCTTGGGGTGCCGTCAGTCAGACATTGTAGGCTGGCGGTCCCCAGGGCTAGGAGCCTTCTCTGTGGGAGCACCTGCCCTTGGAATCAGCTCCCGTGGATCTCCGTTTGGCCCCTGACCTCCGCTCCTTCGCCGGGACCTGAAGACTTGGTTGTTCAGGGCGGCCTTGAATGACCGGGGGGTTGGGTTTTATTTTAACTTTATTTGGCTTGTTTACTTGTTTAATTCTGTTTTATTGTAAATTTTCTCTGTTTTAATGTTAGCAGCCCTGAGTCCTTAGGAATAGAGTGACATACAAAATCGAATAAATAAATAAATAAATAAATAAATAAATAAAAATAAAATTGAGACAGAACTTGGCCTTTTCTTTAAAGAGAACAAAAAAGACACATCATTACAAAATG
>SOZL01000007.1:2943667-3017338 GCA_009733165.1 Naja naja | reverse complement strand
ACTAGAAGTGTTACAGTTTATACAGTTTATTTGATTTGTCAATTGCTTACAAGATAATAGGTATATTATCTTTTTTTTTTTAAACAAATTTTATTCAATTTTTAACAATTTTTTAAAACAGCTCTTTTCAGTAGACAGCATGTTCCCGGGTCATCACTTTTACATGCAAATATGACAGTAGATCTATATTCATTTTAAACATTTAACTTCCTATTTTATCCCATTTTTCATTTCGAGTTAATTGCCAATATATATATATATTTTAAAAACATCATTTATAAATCTTACAAATAACAATATATTTGCCCATCGTATTAAAGATAAAGTTCATCCATATCTATCCTTTAATTATCTTCACATTGTTAATACTCTTTATCATTTACAGAATTCTTTTGTCCATCAGATTTGCCCTTTCATCATATTCTCTCCATAATTCTAAATCTGTACAAATTTTAACACTAAAAGAATGAAAAAAAACCTAGACTTGCCCCCCTTTACTACTTTGAAAGTGACACCTCAGTGGTTAATATAGTAGCATAATCATAATCATTCCCTTTAAAATGAAAGATAGAGAAAAAGAAAAGAAAAAAGAAAAGCTCCCTACAATATATCTCTAATCGATCGGGTTCTGCAACACATATCCCCCCTAAGATTTATTTATGGTTCCAAGATAATAATAAAAATAACTAATCTTGGTTATTGACAAATCTCATTTTAGACATTTTCTAAAATCATTTCAATTAATTCAATTTATCTAATCATCATTTACCTTTCTTTTGTAAATAAGAAATAAAAATGTGATTTTACCAGTAAAAATTATGTAACCCTATTGTTTTACACTTTTATAATTACAATATATTCTTATTACCATTTCTTCATGCAGAACCCCCCTTTTTTAATACATTAGCCATTATCTCTATGCAAATAAGTTTCTTTCTTCATTATGTAATTCCATGTGTCTCTCTATCTTTTGTTCTTGTTTCTTGTTCCTTCTCCTCTCTTTTATCCAGCTATCCCCTTCTCTATCCAGTTTGAGTCCCTCTCTCTCTCTTTTACCTTTCTGCTCTCTATCCTTCTTGGACCTTTCTAACATGCCTAATTTCATAAATGTTCTTTTTAATTACCTTCTTAAGTTTCATTTTTTGACCATCCTCCTTTCCCTTTTATTTGTAGTAATCTTTGTGTTAGTTGATCTTCTTAAAATGACTTTTGGCAACTTAAACCTCCTTCTCCTCCATTTATCATTCTCTCCCCTTCTCTATCCAGTTTGATCCTCCTGCTCCCCCTTCTCTATATCCATTGAACCTCTCTCTCTCTTTTTACCTTCTGTTCCTTTCCTTCTGAACCTTCTAACATGCTTAATTTCATAATGTTCCCCTTTAGATACTTTCTGTTCCGTTTTTTAGCCACCCTTCCTTCCCTTTTATGTATTAATCTTGTATTAATTGTCTTTTAAGATGGCTTTCTCTTGGCGGCTCCTCCTTTCCAAGGCTCCTTCTTCTTTTATTCAGCATTTGAATGCCCATGTTTTCTGCAACAAGTTAGTTCAGTCACTCCTGTAGCAGTTCTTTCATACTTTTAAACTCCATTTTTAATTCTTTGATGGCCACCAGTTTTTATTCCTTATTTCTTCTTCTTTAAATTTTCTATGATCCTAACCCAGGTCCAGAGTCTATATCAATATCACCAATTAGTCCGTAGTCAGTCTTGTGTATTCAAGCTTTCACTTTCTATGAGTCTATGCCTCTTTAAAATGTAACAACTCCAATCCACAAAGGAACAAGATAGTTTCTTCTTTGGCTTCCAATTTTTCTCCACAAAGTGGCACTTTCTGCAGAGAGTCTTAACCCTTTCCTTTTATTTTGTATTCAAAGTTTTCCCAGCCCCAAACTTAAGTTTTATGCTGGCTTCTTCCTTTCCCTGAAGCCCCTTATAGCTTTCAAAAATATTTTACTTATTTTTCCTTCACTTGAGATCTGCTGCTTTGTTTTTTTTTTAAAACTCATCTTTATCTTAATCCCGGGTGCCTTGATCTTACCATCCGATACTCCCGGTTCTGTTGTCGACTTCTCTCTTCCTCCTGCACCAATCTTAATCCTGCTGAGACCTTCTCTCGAGGTGGCCATTTTGACCACCACTTGACATCTTCGAGGGAAAAGACCAGACCCAAAAGGGGAGATGCTCCCCCACTCTGGCTGGCAGATTTCTTTCTCCGCCGCTTCCTACGGCAGCTTCAGCCCCAACCTTGCAGGATCGGGCTCTCCGACGAAGAGCCAGGCTGCGTCGGGATCTATCACAAACCGCCCATTTTGAGAAGGCTCAACTGAGCGATCAACACTAGAAGTGTTGAATAGAGGTATTAGAGAAGATGTAGAAATAACAGGAATGAGAATTAGAAAAGAAGAATATAAATTGCAAGCTTTTGCAGATGATTTGGTATTTATATTAGAGGATCCATTTAAATCAGCACCTAGATTGATAGAGAAAATAGAAGAATATGGTATGGTGGCAGGTTTAAAAATCAATAAAGATAAAACAAAGATCCTAACAAAGAATATGTTACCAAGACGTAAGAAAGAATTAGAAGATATATTAGAGATTGCAAGTAAGGTTAAATATTTAGGAATATATATTACATCAAGATGCAGTACATTGAAAGAAGATAATTATATTAAACTCAAACAGCAGGTAGCAACAGATTTTGGAAAATGGAAAAACATGCAATTATCACTTACTGGGAGAATATCAACAGTTAAGATGAACGTATTACCTAGAATCTTATATTTATTTCAGACGATCCCAATTAGACTTGGGAAAGAGTTTTTTGAGGATTTAAATAAAATTGTATCAAAATTTATATGGCAGGGCAAAAAACCGAGAATTAAACTTAAGCTATTACAAGATGCAAGGTTAAGAGGGGGGTTTGCAATGCTCAATTGGGAACTGTATTATCAAGCTGAAAGTCTGATGTGGGTGAAGGAATGGATAACGTTGAGGAATAATAGATTATTAACTTTAGAAGGCCATGATTTCCTATTAGGGTGGCATGCTTTCCTATGGTATAAGGGAACTAAAAGGCAAGGATATTTTAGAAGGCATTATATTTGAGAAGCTTTGTTTTTAAATTGGGAAAAAATTAGGAAACAATATTATATACAAATTCCACTATGGGTATCTACTATTGAAGCTTTTTCATATCCAATAATATATAAAAAGGAACAAACAGTTAGATATGGAGAGATTTTAAATGAAAAGAGTGAACTCAAATCAATGCGAACACTACAGGAACAAGGAATAAAAATGAACTGGTTTTCATATCTGCAAATACAATCTAGATATGATGAGGATTCTAAGGCTGAAGGTATTTATGACAAGCAAACTGAATTGGATAAAATTTTGATGGGTACGAATGAAAAAGTAATTTAAAAACTTTATGGGCACTTACTAGAATTTAGAATGGAAGAAGAACAGGTTAAAGAAACAATGATTGTTTAGGGGAAAAATTTTGGTTATGGGATTATTTATTTATTTATTTATTTATTTTATTCGACTTGTATGCCACCCCCTCTCCGAAAGGACTCAGGGCAGCTCACAGCTAAAAATACAACAATAAATAAGTTACCTAAAAACATATTATTTTATTTATTTATTTATTTAATTGGACTTATATGCCACCCCCTCTCCGCAAGGACTCGGGCTGCTCACAATTAAAACACAGTACAACAATCAATAAATATTTAAAACAAAATTAGATCAATAAGCCCAATCACTAAAACCCATTAAAATACTTAAAAAAAAACCAGGAGGTCAGTCCAGCCCAGCCTGTTCAAACAGCGAGGTCTTCAGATCACGCCGGAAGGAGCAGAGATCAGGAGCCAACCGAGCTCCAGAGGGAGTTGGTTCCACACGGGGCCGCAACAGAGTAGGTTCCCCGGGTACCGCTAGCGACATTGTCTAGCTGACGGCACCTCGGGAGTCCCCGCCTGTGCGCACGCACAGAGCCATCGGTGTTTGATATTGGCAGAAGACATTCCCGCAAGTACCCTGGACCTGTATCATAAAGGACTTTGAATGTTAACACCAACACCTTGAATTCACCCAGAGGGCAACCGCAACCAATGCAGCTCGCAAGAGGGGTGTAACATGGAAGTATCGGAAACTCCCATCACAACCCCGAGCCGATTCTGCACCAGCTGAAGCCTCCGGATGGTATGCAAGGGCAGTCCTAAATAGAGAACGCTGCAGTAGTCGAAGTCGGACGCCACAAGTGCATGAGTGATCGGAAGGGCTGTAGTCCGCTCGACCGCGGGGTTGAGCTGTAGTCTGTTCCTGCCCATCCAGGTCCGCATCGCATCCAGACAATGGGTCATCACGAGAGGGCATCACTGATTTGGCTTGGGGTGGAGATATATCATCAGCATACTGATGATACCTCACCCCAAAGCCACGGATGATCTCACCCAGCTGCTTCATAGATGTTGAACAGGAGGGAGAGAGGACTGACCCCTGAGGGACCCCACATGTGAGTGCCTCGGCCCACCTCTGCCCTCCTGCCAGCACCGACTAACGCCTCGAGATGTACGAGGAGAACCACTGCAGAACAGTGCCCCCACTCCCAACCCCCAGGCGCCACAATAGGATACCATGGTCGATGGTATCAAAAGCCACTGAGAGATCTAATAGAACAAGGTCAGAGGAAAATCCCCGTCCCAGCCCTCCAGAGATCATCCATCAGCGCCACCAATGCCGCCTCAGCTGTACCCAGGTCGGAAGCCCACTGATACGGATCTAGATAGTCTGCTTCCTCCAGGAAGAGCGAAACTGCTGAGCCACACATTCTCAACAACCTTCGCCAAACAGCTAAGGTTGGAGACTGGACGGAAGTTGTTTAAAACGGTTGGGTCCAGAGCAGGCTTCTTCAGGAGGGGTTCACCACCACCTCTTTCAAGGCAGCGGAAAGGACCCTCCTCAGCGCAGGCATTAACAACTGCCTGGAGCCAGTCGACGAAGTCTCCCTGGAGGCATATACCAACCAGGAAGGACACGGGTCCAATAAACAGGTGGTGGAACTCAGTCGCCGTGATAATCCTGTCCACTTCATCCTCAGAAACAGGATCAAACTCAGCCCAGATGACATCGCCAGACTCTCTGTAACTCCCTCCTCAGACCACTGCAAATTGGAGTTCAACCTCCCGGATCGGAGCCATCTTATCCGACAGATATTGTCCAAATTCTCAGTCCTACCCTGCAAAGGGTCCACCTGCCCCTGTAAGAGGGAGCTGCGACCCTGAACAGGGCGTCGGGCGTTATTCGCGGACGCATGAGGGCGGAGAGGTAAACCCTCCTGCCGCACTCAAAGCTCCCAGGTAAGTCCTAATATGGGCTCTCAACTGGGTTCGGTCGGATTCGAACGGTCCATCTCCACCTGCTCTCTAAACCCCTCCTACGTCACTTCATCTCCCAGATCTCCTCCGTAAACCAAGGAGCCAAGGAGTAATTAAACAATTACAAGCCAAATTAAAGTTAGAAACCCTCAAATTAAAACAATCAAACCCCCAGAGGGTCAGCACAGCCCGGACTGTACAAATAGCCAGGTCTTCAAATTGTATGAAGGTGCGGAGATCGGGGCCAGCCGGAGCTCCGTGGAAGAAGATTCCATAAAGTGGGAGCCGCCACAGAGTAGACCTCCCTGTCGCCGGGCTGACATTGAGTCGTGGACGGCACCCCCAGGAGACCCCTGTGGGCCCGTGACAGGGCTGTTGGTATTTGATGCTGGGAGGAGTCGCTCTCAGAATATCCTGGATCCATGCCATGTAGGACTTTGAATGTTAACACCAAACCTTGAATCTCACCCAGAGGGCAACCTGAGGCCAATGCAGGGGCGAGGAGGGTGTAATATGGGAGTATCGGGAAGCTCCATCACTACCCCCGCCAAGGCCGCATTCTGCACCAGTTGAAGCCCGAGTGGTATGCAAGGGTAGTCCTAAGTACAGAGCGTACAGTCGTGGAAATGACGAGCCTGAGTGATCGTGCTCAGGGCATCTCGGTCCAGGTATGGGCCAACTGGCAAACTAGCCAGATCTGGGCAAAGGCCCCCCTGGCCACAGCATGTTCCTGTCCATCCAGATCCACACCGCCCAGACAGCGGACATCACGGAGAGAGCATCACTGATGTGGCCTGGGGTGGAGATAGTAACTGTGTATCATCAGCATACTGATGATACATCACCCCAAAGCCACGGATGATCTCACCCAGCGCTTCATAATGTTGAACAAGAGGGGCGAGAGGACCCCCTCGGGCACCCCACAAGTGAGATACCTGGGAGTCGACCTCTGCCCCCTGCCAACACTGTTTTAACATCCAGAGAGGTAGGAGGAGAACCACTGTAAAACAGTGCCTCCCACTCCCAACCCCCGAGACGCCAACAGGATACCATGGTCGATGGTATCAAAGCCGCTGAGAGATCTAACAGGACCAGGACAGAGGAAAACCCTGTCCTGAGCCCTAGAGATCATCAATCAGCGCCACCAATGCTGTCTCCGCTGTACCCGGCTGAAGCCCGATTGGTATGGATCCAGGTAGTCCGCTTCTCCAGGAAAAGTGGCAATTGCTGTGCCACCACACTCTCAACAACCTTCGCTAAAAAGCGAAGGTTGGAGACCGACGAAAGTTGTTCAACACGGCTGGGTCCAGGGCAGGCTTCTTCAGGGGGGCCTCACCACCGCTTTCAAAGCGGCAGGGAACAGCCCTCCCTTAACGAAGCATTGACCACTGCCCGGAGCCACGTGACCTCCCTGGAGGCATAAACCAACAAGGAAGGGCACGAGTCCAATAAACATGTGGTGGAGCTCAGCCATCGCATAATCCTGTCCACTTCATCCTCAGAAACAGGATTGAACTCAGTCCAGATCACATTAGCCAGACCACTCGCATCCCCATCCTCAGGCCACTGCAAGTCCGAAGCAACCCTTCCCGGATCTGAGCGATTTTATCCTGCAGATACTGACCAAATTCTCAGCTCTGCCCCGCAGAGGGTCTGCCACCCCCAGCTCCCCCAGCTGTAAGAGGGAGCGGCCACCCCAAGGCGCTGGGTGATTATTCGCGGATGCTATGAGGGAGGAGAAATAAGACCTTCTCGCCCCTCACAGCTACCAGGTAAGTCCTAATATGGGCTCTTAACTGCTCGGGCCGATCCGGAGCCGGTCGCCCCCACGCTCTCTAGTCCCTTCGACGCTTCATCTCCCAGAGCTCCCGGTATACCAGGGAGCTAACTGGGATCTGCACGGTAAGGGGACGATGGGGACAACCCTGTCAAGAGCCCCCGCTGCCGACTGTTGCCAGGTAGCCCAAGGACCTCGGCAGGGCTGTGGGTAAGGGATGCAGGAAAAACCCAGTTCTGCCTGGAACCTCTCAGGGTCCATCAGGCGTCTGGGGCGGAACCATCTAAGTGGCTCCTCATCCCAGCGGTGTGGGGCAGCTTGGTGGAAGACCAGCCGTAGGAGATATTGGTCTGACCATGGAACGGGATGGATAGCTATATCACCATCCCCCAGACCACTACGCCACTGCCCGAGACAAAAACCAGGTCGGCATGTTGCCCCTCATGAGTCAGGCCATCTATTATCTGGGTCAGACCCATGGCCGCCATGGAGGCCATGAATTTCTTTATTTTATTTATTTATTTATTTATACTTGAATTGTATGCCGCCCTCTCCAAAGGCTCGGGCAGCTCACAGCTAAAACATATACAATAAATATTTAAAAATAATTAAACAAAGACAAGCCCAAATATAAGACGAAAAACAATAAACATTAAAACCCTCCCTCCCCGGAGGGGGTCACAGCCCAGGTTGGTCAATAACCAGGTCTTTAGTTCACGGGCGGAAGGTGCGCGGAGATCAGGGGCCAGGCGGAGCTCCAAAGGCAGTTGATTCCAGAGGTCAGGGGCCGCAACTTGCCATGAGCTCGCGCAGGGCTGCCGGTACTAGATATCGGAAGAAGACGCCTCCTCAAATATTGAGGACCCATGCCATGTAGGACTTTGAATGTCAAAACTAAAACCTTGAATCCCACCGAGCGCAACCGGCAGCCATGTAGGCCGCCAAGAGGAGGGGGTAACATGGGAGAACCGGTAACTCCCCATCACCACCCGCGCCACCGCATTTTGCACCAGCTGCAATCTCCGGATGGTATGCAAGGGCAGTCCTAGATAGAGATCGTTGCAGTAGTCGAAGTCTAGAAGTGACAAAGGCATGAGTAACTGTGTGCAGGGCATCCCGGTCCAGAAAAGGGCAGAGTTGTCGAACTAGACGGAGCTGGGCAAAGGCTCCCTGGCGATGGTGGCCCCCATCTGCTCCTCTCCTCCAATCGAGCCACATCCAGGAGGACCCCAGATTCTGCTGCCTATCCACAGGGGGCAACACTCTCCTATGGCCAAAGATGGACAATCTAAACTGGGCCAGATGTCGGATACCACAGCCACTCAGTCTTGGCTGGGTTGAGTCAAGCATGTTCCTACTCATCCAGATCCGCACGCATCCAAACACCGACATCAGGGAGAGGGCATCACTGATCTGGCCTGGGGTGGAAATATACAGCTGAATATCATCAGCTTATTGATGGAATCGCACAAAACCACGGATGATCTCACCCAGCTGTTTCATGTAGATGTTAAATAGGAGAGGGAAAGGACCCTTCCTGGGACCCCAAGAGAGAGCCCTTGGGGTCAACCGAACCCCCTCCACCAACACTGCATTGCATCAGCCCCGAGAGGTAGGAGGAGAACCACTGAAGCACAGTGCCCCCACTCCCAACCCCCCAAGGGGTGCAAAGGATACCATGGTCGATGGTATCGAAAAGCGCTGAAAGGTCTAATAGACCAGGACAGAGGAAAACCCTGTCCGGCCTCCAGAGATCATCCATCAGCTGTCAATGCCGCCTCTCTGCTATGACCGGGTCGGAAGCCCATTGATATGGATCCAGGTAGTCCGCTTCATCCAGAAAGAGCGACCTGCTGAGCTACCACACTCAACAACCTTCTCGCCAAAAGCCAAGGTTGGAGACCGGACGAAAGTTGTCTAACACGGTCGGGTCCAGGGCAGGCTTTCAGGAGGGGTCTCACCACCGCTTCTTTCAAGGCGGAGGGGAAGACACCTCCTCAATGAAGCGCTGACAACTGCCCAGAGCCAACCGCAGGTGGCCTCCCCTGGCGGCGAAGTCAGCCAGGAGGGACACGGGTCCAACAAACATGTGGTGGAACTCAGCCGCCGCGATAATCCTGTCCACTTCATCCTCGGAAACAGGATCAAACTCATCCCAAATAACAGTGGCTAGACTACCTGCCACTGCTCTCAGACCCCTGCAAATCGGAGGACAACCCGCCCCGAATGCAAGCGATCTTATCCGACAGATATTGGCCAAATTCTCAGCCCTACCCTCGCGCACTGGTCCGCCTCCCTCAAGACGAAGGAGAATGGGTAACCAAACAGGGCGGCTAAGGCGCTATTCATGGACGCTATGAGAGTGGAGAGATAAGACCTACCAAGACCTGGGCAAAACCTCCCGACAATTGACCCCAAGGAAGGCAAGTTGAAGTCACCCAGAACCATAAGCTCTGGGAACTCCACCGCCACCCCAAGACAGCATCGAGCAGCTCCAGGCAGGGCAGCTGATACATAGCTGGGGACAGGTATGTGGCAGCAGCACCCATCCACCCACAGGCCCGCACCTCAGGAGGAAGGACTCACCCGGCCCCATCTCCTCGAGCAGGACCTCCCTTGGAAGCAGGGTCTCCTCTCAGGAGGAAGGACTCACACCTATCTCGGGCAGGGACCTCCCTTGGAAGCAGGGTCTCCTGAATAACAACAGCCACCCCCTCACCTTCCTGGGAATTAGTGACTAGTGCAGGGGGCATATGTCAACCAGAGGGACTCCACCTCCGGCCCCAACCAGGTCTCGGTGATGCAGGCCAGGTCCGTGGCCTCCTCCTCAATCACTTCACAGAGGAGTGGTGCCTTATTAACCACGGACCTGGCATTAAAGTACACCAGCCGGAGCCAGGGGTCCTGGATCCCGAAACTCCCAGGAATTGAGAAGAGGCTAAGGGTCAGAGGCGTGCCTGGCGCTGCCATCTCTTTAGAGAGATGGCAAACACTATGGGCTCAGAACTATAAAATGACAATATAAAGAAAATTTGTATAAGATGTTTTACAGGTGGCACCTATCCCCGAGAAGGATTGCAAGAATGTTCAAGAATAAATTGGATAAGTGTTGGAAATGTCACCAGATACCCAGCTCCTATTACCATATGTGGTGGATGGCACCGAGATTTGTGACCAACCGACACACTTGAAATTGATGCTAGTTTATGTTTTTTTATGTTATGCTTGTCTTGTTTGTCTTGGAAAAAAATAATAAAACCTTGAGGCTCTGAAGACACCTCAAAAGCTATCACCTAAACAAGTCCGCTGGGCTCAATACTTCAAGCAGTTCAACTTCAACGTGAAATATATCCTTGGAGGAAAAAACGTATTGGCGGACGCCCTGTTCAGGAAACCCCAGTTTGTCAGTCACAGAGAGGAAAGAGTGCAGGCTTTGATATCAGAAGCTCAATCGGGAGGTCAAGTAACCACTCGAGGCCAAGCCAACGCAACTAGCGCCTGGAAGACAAACTGACCACGGAGTTGAAAGCAGCCCTACTGACCGATCCCTGGTTTGTGGAGCATCAAATGGAATTAACAATGAATGAGACACTGGCAAGGAAAGGGACTAAACTTTATGTACCTGCAAACCTAAGACTAATGGTACTAAAGTGTAGCCATGACTCGTGGCTGGAGGGACACTTCGGGTTCTTAAAAACCCTACATTTAGTCAGAAGACAGTTCTGGTGGCCAAAAATGAAACCTGACGTTGAGGACTATGTAAAAAGCTGCTCAATTTGTGCCATGATGAAACACAGAACTGGAAAAATCCTGGCCTCCTCAACAAGTAGCTGAACCAACACAGCCATGGGAAGAAATCGCAATGGACTTTATCATAGAATTACCTGAGAGTGGAGGGAATACAATCATTTGGACTGTTATTGACTTATTTTCTAAGCAGGCCCTTTACAGCCTGTAAAGGACTTCCATCTGCGAAGTGCTAATGCCATGGTGGAACAATACATTAGATGGTATGTAAATTATCAACAGGAAAATTGGGCTGAATTATTACCATTTACAGAGGTTGCTTATAATAATGCAGTACATAGCAACACAGGGTTGACTCCATTCCAAATCAACACTGGCATGGAATTTGTCCCTATGCCAGAATTACCTAGAAACTCCTCTACATCCATGTCTGTAACAGAGCGGATGAACTCATTAAAAATTTGAGGAAAAAAAGCTTTGACTGAAGCTGCAAGGAACAAAAAGCAGGCGAGGCAAACATAGATCCCTCCAACCACCGTTTAAAGTAGGTGTCATGCCCCTGGTGGAGACTGACTCTGAGGGAGAGGAGGAACAGCCAACAGGGAGTGGAAGTGTGTGGCTCAGAGGTGGTGGAGGAGGGCTGAAAAGGGGCGAGGGTGGCTGAGCAGTCAGACGAGGACCCAAGCCCATCCCCTATCCATCCTAGGGCACGCAGGGAGGAGAGGATCAGGGAAAAACATGGTCTACTCAGGAGAGGGCCATGATCCTCTTCATGGGTTGCAGGTGTGAGATCTGCATAAGAGTTTGGACCTGTGTGCTAACAAACGCTGGAGACAAATTAGTGTTTTGTTCCTGGATGATGTTTATCTTGGTTGGCGTTATTCCAACGGACTGTACCTGGTTATCTTCCTGAAGTTTGTAATTAATTATCCTGGTCTGTCATGGAACTTTTCTTCAGTCTTGGTTTGTTTTTGGTTTTGCCGTTATCTGCTCTTTGAATTTGAACTGTATTTCTTTCATTTGGAATGTTATTTTGAAAATAGTTGAATCTTCAACTGTGAACAATTAAACAGAGAAGCCAAGTTGAAGGCATTAAAGGACCTTTATGTTTTGATTTTTGTTATATTTTTGATACACTCCGGATCATCACAGTTTGTCTCCAGCCACCCCTTCAACTTGTTTCTACTTTTTGTGGGGTGACCGTGGATCAGCTCAAGAGCAGACATTGTCCAGTTTGTCCAGCAAGTGGCTCTTTTGACTGCGCAGGTTGCACAAATGCAAGCTGTCCGGCCACACCGTAAATGCCCAGTAGCGGTGCCGGATAAATTTGATGGATCGTTGGCCCAATTTCCAGCATCTTTTGGGCAGTGCCAGCTTTTTATGAGCCTTCAGCCAGAGAACTTGTCCACTGACCGGGATAAGGTGGGGTTTTTGATTAGTTTGTTGTCAGGCTCTGCAGCAAGTTGGGCGATGCATCTGTTGACCCAGCCCAACCAGGTGTTGGACAATTATGAGCCTTGGTGGCTCAGGCTGTTATGAAGTGGACAGGATCATCGCGGAGCTGTCTTCCACCTGCGATGTTTGGATCCGTGTCCTTCCTGGTTGGTTTATGCCTCCAGGGAGGTTACCGCCTTGATTGGCTCAAACAGTTATCAACGCTTCTTTGAGTGAAGGGTTTTTCCTGCCGCCCTTAAAAGAGGCGGTGGTGAGACCCCTCCTTAAGCCTGCCTGCTCTGGACCAACCGTTTTGAATAACTATCATCCAGTCTCCATCACCAACCTTTTTAGCGAAAGGTTGTTGAGCGTGGTGGCTCAGCAGCTTCGCTGTTCCTGGAGAAACTGATTACCTACTAACCAATCCGGGTTTCAGGCCTGGGCACAGCACGAGACAGCATTGAGTCGCATTGGTGGATGATCTCTGGAGGCTGCGGACAGGGGTTTTTCACTGTTCTGGTCCTTTTGATCTCTCAGCTGCGGCTTTCATACCATCGACCATGGTATCCTTCTCGGCTCTCGGGGGTTGGGTGTGGGGGCGTGTTACGGTGGTTCTCCTCTTACCTTCGGACCGTTCGCACTTGTGCGTGTGTTGACGGAGAGCAGAGGTCGCCCGTGGCCTCTTAGTGTGGAGTGCCTCAGGGTGGGTTCTCTCACCTCTCCTGTTTAATATCTACATGAAACAGCTGACAGATCATCCGTGGTTTTGGGGTGAGGTATCATCAATATGCAGATGATACCCAGTTGTATATCTCCACCCCAGACCAGATCAATGATGCTCTCTCGTGATGTCCGGTGCCTGGAGGCGTGCAGGCTTGGATGGGGTGTAACAGGCTCCAGACTCGCTCGGCCGCCAAGGAGAGTGGCTGTTCTTACCAGCATCTGGGTTTCAGTTGATGTGCCATCTTTGGTCATGGGGGAGAGTGTTACCCCGTGGATAGGCGAGGAATCTGGGCGTCCTCCTGGATGCACAACTCAGTTTGGAGGGAGCAGGTGGGAGCTGTGGCCGGGGGGCTTTAGCCCGGAGTTGGCTGGTTAGCCAAGCTACTACCTGGACGAGATGCTCTTCGAGCGGTCACTCATGCGCTCGTCCACGTCAGGATCGACTACCAATGCTCTCTACATGGGGCTTCCCTTGCGGATTACCCGGAGGTTGCAGCTGGTGCAGAATGCGGACTCTGTGGGCTGTGATGGGGTATCCCATGTTACACCCCTCCTTGCGACCTTGCATTGGCTACGGTTGCCTTCGGGTTTCCTTCAGGTGTTATTAACAACTACAAAGCCCAATGGCATGGGTGCAGGGGTACTTGCGGGATCGCCTCCTGCCTGCATCACAGTCCAATCGCCCGTGCGCTCCCATAGGAGGGGCCTTCTGGGAATACCGTCGGTCAGGCATTGTCGGCTGGCGGCTCCCAGAGCTAGGGCCTTTCTGTGGGGGAGGCGCCCTGTGGATCAGCTTCCTGCGGATCTCTGCGTTTGGCCCTGATCTCGCTCCTTTGTCGAGAGACTTGAAGACCTGGCTGTTTCAGCAGCCGGCCTGGATTGACCTGGGGGTGGAGTAGTTTTTTTTTTTTTTTTTTAGTGATTTTATTGTTTTTAACTTTTGGTAATTTGGACTTGTTTTTTATTTGTATTGTTGTATATCTTTTGTATGATTTCAGCCCTAGTCCTAGCAAGGGGTAGGCATACAAAATCTAAATAATAATAATAATAATAATAATAATAATAATAATAATATAATAATAATAATAAATGCCTGCTCTTAAGATCCAGCTGTCTACAATTACTGTGAGGCTTCAATCCCACCAGGCTCAAGGTTGACTCAGCCTTCCATCCTCTCAGGGTAGGTAAATTGAGGACCCAAGATTGTTGGGGGCAATAAGCTGACTTTGTAAAATGCAGCAATAATAAGCAGGCATATACAATGGAATGAAGGCTATTGCTGAGCACACTGGGTTGTATCCCAAAATTGTAGCAGCCCTGAGTCTTGGAGAAGGCATATAAATGTAATTAAAAAAAAAAATTATGCTGAGTGTTGCCATCAGTTCCAGGCCATGTTTGAGAACCCAGTTCGGAGTCAAACAGCAAACAGACGTTTGAGGGGCGTGGCTCACTCATGGATTATATTGCTATTGCTAGCTTTGGGTGGTTGCTCAGGACTTACAATGGAATGAAGCAGCACTGCTAGACCAGTTCCAGGAGGGTTTGTCATTGGAGCTCCTGGATGAGTTGGCGCACACTGAATGCCGTCGCACCCTTCAGGAGCTCATGCATCTGTGTCTTTGTATCGATGCTAGGCGCTTCCTTGGCAGCGACAGCAGTGCGGCACGGAGACTGCATCTGTTCCCAGCAAGACAGCGCCTCTGGTGGAAGTGCCTTTGGAAGAGCCCATGTAGTTGGGGGCCGCCCACCCTCGCCTGACCCAAGTAGAAAAGGATAGGCGTCATGATGGGTTATGCCTCTATTGTGGCAATCGAGGCCATTTTGCGGCCAAGTGTCCTGTTAAGACACCCACAGCAGTAACGTCAGTGGTGGCGGGAAACAAGTATCACCCAGCCTACAGGGGTCTGTAGGTCGGGTTTTCAAAGTCCCTAGGCCCGCCATCTTCACCATCCTTGCCATCCTCACCATCTTTGACATCTTGAGGCTCTGTCCCAGTGGTGTCATTGGGGAAGCATCTTGTGCTGACAGCAAGTGTGTTTGTACCTGGTCAAGGAGTGGTGGAGATCAAGCAAGCCTTGAAGTGACCAGGGCCATGGCCAATTTCATGGATGCTCATTTTGTCGATCAGTGGTTCATTCCCCAGTAACAGGTGTCCCCGCCAGTAATGGTGGAGACAATTGATGGTCGGCCCCTTCATTAGGGACCTGTGGTTGCTGCAACCAAACCCCTTTGCATGTGTATTGGGCAGCGTGTGGAGGAAGCCGTGTTCTATGTTGCCGCAGTACCTCTCATTTTCGGTGGTGGTGCTGGGTTTGGAGTGGTTACAGGCCCGCAGTGTCCAGAGGTATTGTTGTCATCTGGAGCTGTGCAATTTCTTGATAGGAAGTATGCCAACCATTGCTTGCACTCCTGTGCAGGGAGTGTGGCTACGCCCATGGACTTGGATCTACCTGCAGAGTTGGTGACGTATGTTCCGAGTGGGGGGGAATCAATAAAATAAATAAAATAAAACTAATAAAACAGAATCAAATAAATTGTTAATATAATAAAATAAAATAACCTCCCCACCGACAGCAGATCACACGAGCCATTTAATGGGCTCCATCCTACTCTGGGTTCCCTAGGCCCGCTGGCAGAACCAGGTCTTCAGCGCCTTCCAGAAGAGTGTTAGAGTGGGGGCCATTCTAAACTCTGGGGGAATGTTCCAGAACAGGGGTGTCAAACTCAATTTCATTGAGGGCCACATCAGGGTTGTGTTTGACCTGGGGGGAGGGCATGTGGCCAGAGTGGGCATGGCCAGCATTACGTCACTTGTGTTGGGGGCTGCCTGTGCTGGCCTGAGTGCTCTGCCAGCAAAAACAGGCTCCCGAGCTCTCACAAGCTGTTTTCGCTGGCAGAGGCACTGCAGGCCAGGCCTTTGCCATTTCCAGGGCAGCACCGGGGGCCAGAACTATGTACACCCTGAGCCAGATCAAGCCCCCAGGCCTTGAGTTTGACACCCCTGTTCCAGAGAGAGAGAGCCACCACGGAGAAGGCCCTTCTTCTGGGTCCCACCAGGTGGGTCCCATCCTAGGGGATGGGACCTGTAGCCCACTCTGATGGGTCAGGTAGATGTGACCAGCAAGAGACGGTCCCTCAGATAAACTGGTCCCAAGCCATGAATGGCTTTAAAGGTGACAACCAGCACCTTGAAATGCACTGAGAAGTAAACTGGCAGCCAATGCAGCTCCTGCAGGAGGGGTGATACACCAAATTCAGCACAAAACCATGCGGGCTGCTGCATTTTGCACCAACTGGAGCTTCTGGATGCTCTTCAAGGGCAGCCCCATGTACAGCAAGTTGCAACAGTCAACTAGGGCATGAGTGACTGTGAGTAGGGATTGTTGGTCCAGGAAAGGGCATAACTGGCGCACAACCCACAGTTGCAAAGGCCCTCCTGGCCACGACCGCCACCTGCTCTTTGAGCGGTAGTCATGAGTCCAGGAGAACCCCCTGATTATGCACAGGGTCTGTTTGGGGTAGTGCCACCCCATCCAAGACCAAAGGTGGCAATTCTCCATGGGACAAACCCAGAGACACTTGGCCTTGCCAGGGTTTAGTTTCAACCGGTTGCCCTCCGGGTGAGATTTAAGGTGCTGGTGTTAACCTATAAAGCCCTTCATGGCATTGGTCCAGGATATTTGTGGGACCCTGCCTGCCGATAACAACCTTCCAGCGTCCCGTGCATGCCCATTGACAGGGCCTTCTCCAGGTGCCGTCGACTCGGCAATGCTGGCTAGCAGTTCCCAGAGGGAGGGCCTTCTCAGTGGGTGCACCCACCCTATGGAACCAGCTCCCCTTGGAGCTCTGGGTGGCCCTGACCTCCGCTCTTTCCACATGACCTAAAAACCTGGCTGTTCCAACTAGCCTACCCGGACTGATGGGGTTGGGGGAGGGTTTTTAAATATATTTTAATTCGTTATATTTATGAGACCTTGGTTTAATCGTTTTTTAATATTTGTATATTTGTATCTAAATTGTTTTAGTTTGTGTCCGCCCTGAGCCCTTCGGGAGATAGGGCGGCATAAAATTCTCATAAATAAATAAATAAATAAATAAACAAACAAACAAACAAACCTGTTGCTCCCCATCCAGCCCTTAACAGCCTGCAGACACTGCAAGAGGAAGAACACGGCATCACTTAACTCACCACGGGCCGAGACATATATAGCTGAGTACCATCAGCATGTTGGTGATACCTCAGTCCATGGTGGCAGATGAACTCACCCAGTGGCTTCATATAAATGTTGAATAGGAACACAGAGAGTACCGAGCCCTGCGGAACCACGCAAAGCAGTGGGCGAGGGCTGGATCTCTCCCCTCCTATCAACAGTGACTGAGAGCGGCCACAGAGGAAGGAAGTGAACCAGGTTAGCACAAGGCCTCCCACTCCCATACCCCGAAGCCCCTCCAGGAGAGTACCATGGTCGATGGTATCAAAAGCCATCGAGGGGTCAAGTAGAGCAAGGATGGATACACTAACCCCATCCCGCTCCTGTCATCCAAAAGCGCAACCAATGTTGTTTCTGTCCCAAATCCAGGCCTGAATCCTGACTGCTAGGGGGTGAGATAATCCGTTTCATCTAGAAAGCTCTGGAGCTGCTGTGCAACCACCTTCTCAACAACATTCCCCAAAAAGGGAAGATTGGAGACAGGTCGGAAATTATCAAACAGGGTGGAATCCAGCGATGGCTTCTTAAAAAGACGGTGGACCACAACCTCCTTAAAATGCTGGGGCACTACCCCCTCCTGTAGGGAAGCACTTTGGTTCTTTTTTTATATATATTTTTTTATTTTTAATATAATTGTTCCATCTTCAGTTGAACTGTGTGTTGTCTGGGTACAAATATCTTTGTTAAACAATAATCAAAATTGTAACATCCTTCGTTACATTAATATTAATTCTGCAATATTTAACATAGTAATGTTCCACATATTAATTCTACAATGTTAACATAAGCATACTAGTCATAATATTTACTTATCTCTTTTAACATATCTTCTTTATTTTGTTTCCCTGTTTCTAACTTCCATTTTTATTATTTAACCATTGATAAAATAGATCCCATACCATGTAGTATTCAGTTTGCTCTTTCTCCTTAATTGCCAGCGTTAATCTATTCATTTCTGCACATTCTAATATTTTCCTAATCACATTCTCATCTGTAGGTATCTCTTCACTCTTCCAATTTTGTGCAAATACAATTCTTGCAGCAATTAATATATGAATAACTAAATATGCATTTTCCTTACTGTATTTTTCAGGTAGAATCCCCAACAGAAATATTTCTGGTTTAAAATCAATATGTTGTTTTATCATTTTTTCCAACCACGTATGTATTTTTATCCAGTATTTTTTTGCTTTTGAACAAGTCCACCACATATAAGAATATGACCAAGGTATCTGGTGGCACTTCCAGCACTTAGCCGATTTGTCTTTAAACATCCTAGCCAGTTGCACTGGTGCAAAATGCCAACTATAGTACATCTTATACAATTTTTCTTTATATGAGGTTTACATTGTTAATTTGTAATTCCTGTCACACATTTTTTGCCATTTGTCTAGTTCAACTGTATAAACCAAAACTTTTTGTCCATACTATCATTGTTTCCTTTACTTTTTCATCCTCCAATTTATGTATAGCAAGTAGCTATACGCTTTTTAATCAATTTTTCTTCTACCCCATTAATATCTTGTCTAGTTCTGTTAGTTCTTCATAGAAACCATATAGTTTTGCATCTTTCTCGTATCTAGAATGTATCTGCACTTGTGAATACTGTGTCAAATCAATCCCTTGATCACTCAATTCTTGTTTATTTTTGAGTTCCCTCTTCTCATTCAAAATGTCTTTATATCTGACAATATTTTCTATGTTAATGTTTGGATGAACCAGTGCTTCCATTGTCAAGAGCCAGACTGGTATCCTCCAATAGTGCTGTTCTCTGATTTTCTCCCATACTAACAATAATGCATTCCTAATATAGTGCCTTTGAAAGTAACCATGTATTTTATTTCTCCCATACCACAAGAAGGCATGCCAGCCCAGTTGCAAATCATGTTCCTTCAAAGTCAATAGCCTTTTGTTCCTCAATACAATCCATTCTTTCACCCAAGTGAGTACCGCCACCTGGTAATATAATTCCCAGTTCAGCAACTCAAAGCCTGTTTCTCGAATCTTGCACCATTTTTAAACTTATTCTTGCTTTTTTCCCTTGCCAAATATATCTTAATATTACTTTATTGAGTTCCTCCAAGTTTTTTTTCTCCAGTTTTATTGGAATTATTTGAAATAAGTATAATAATCTTGGCAATATGTTCATTTTTATTGTAGCTAACCTACCAATCAGTGATAGCTGCAGATTTTTCCATTTCTCCAGATCTATTTTAATTTGTTGCATCAATTTATAATTATCTTCCTTGATAGCTGCACATCTTGCTGCTGAATTAATCCCTAAGTATTTTACTTTCTTTGTAATCTGAATATCTATTCTCTTCATTAACTCTTTTTTCCGCATTTCTGTGAGATTTTTAACTAATATCTTAGTTTTCTCTTTATTTTCAATCCTGCCATTTCACCATATTCCTCTATTTTTTTTTATTAGCTTAGGCCATTTTTAATGGATCTTCCAAAATAAAAACTAAATCATCTGCAAATGTCTGTAACTTATATTTTTCCTTTTTATTTCAAACCCCTTTATCTCTATATCTTGTCTAATATTTCTATTTAGTACCTCCAGTGTCAGTATAAATAATAGGGGAGACAAGGGACATCCTTGTCTTGTACCTTTTTTAACAGCAACCTTCTCTGTCATGTCTCCATTTACCATCACCTTTGCTGTTTGCTTATATCGCCTTAATCATATTAATCTCTCCCCAAAGTCCATATCTTTCAACTGTGCTAACATAAACTGCCAATTCAAATTGTCAAATGCTTTCTGTGTATCTGGGAAGATCAATGTCAATTGCTTCCCTGGATGTGCTTCGTAGTACTCCCAACCTGTTTAAAATTATTCTCATATTGTCTTTAATTTGTCTCTTAGGCTAAAATCCATTTTGGTCTGGATGTACAAATTGATTTACAGGTGAAACTCGAAAAATTAGAATATCGTGCAAAAGTTCATTTATTTCAGTAATGCAACTTAAAAGGTGAAACTAATATATGAGATAGACTCATTACATGCAAAGCAAGATAGTTCAAGCCGTGATTTGTCATAATTGTGATTATTATGGCTTACAGCTCATGAAAACCCCAAATCCACAATCTCAGAAAATTAGAATATTACATGCAATCAATAAAACAAGGATTGTACATAGAACAATATCGGACCTCTGAAAAGCATAAGCACGCATATGTACTCAGTACTTGGTTTGGACCCCTTTTGCAGCAATTACTGCCTCAATGCAGCATGGCATGGAAGCTATCAGCCTGACTGCTGAGGTGTTATGGAAGACCAGGATGCTTCAGTAGCGGCCTTCAGCTCTTCTGCATTGTTCGGTCTCATGTCTCTCATCTTTCTCGTGGCAATGCCCCATAGATTCTCTATGGGGTTCAGGTCAAGGCTGTTGGCCAATCAAGCATAGTAATCCACGGTCATTGAACCAGGTTTTGGTGCTTTTGGGCAGGTGCCAAGCTGTGAAGTCAGCAGGTCTGCGGAAGGAAGCATGAAGTGCTCCAAAATCTCCTGGTAGATGGCTGTGTTGACCCTGGACTTAATGAAGCACAGTGGACCAACACCAGAAGATGACATGGCTCCCCAAACCAACACAGACTGTGGAAACTTCACACTGGACATCAAGCATCTTGTAGTGTGTGCCTCTCCATTCTTCCTCCAGACTCTGGGTCCTTGGTTTCCAAATGAGATGTAAAAGTTGCTGTCATCAGAAAAGAGGACTTTGGACCACTGAGCAACAGACCACGTCTGTTTTTCTTTAGCCCAGGTAAGACGCTTCTGACGACATTTGAAGCCCATGTCCAGGATCCGTCTGTGTGTGGTGGCTCTTGATGCACTGATTCCAGCCTCAGTCCACTCCTTGTGAAAGTCCTCAACACTTTTAAATGGCCTTTTCCTGACAATCCTCTCCAGGCTGCGGTCATCCCTGCTGCTTGTGCACCTTTTTTTTCCACATTTTTCCCTTCCACATAACTTTCTATTAATGTGCTTTGATACAGCACTTTGGGAACATCCAACTTCTTTTGCAATTACCTTTTGAGGCTTTCCCTCCTTATGGAGGGTGTCAATGATGGTTTTCTGCACAATTGTCAGGTCAGCAGTCTTTCCCATGATTGTGATTCCTACTGAACCAGGCTGAGAGACATTTAAAGGCTCAGGAACCCTTTGCAGGTGTTATGGCTTAATTAGCTGATTAGAATGGGACACTTTGAGCCTAGAATATTGCACCTTTTCACAATATTCTAATTTTCTGAGATTGTGGATTTGGGGTTTTCATGATCTGTAAGCCATAATCATCACAATTATGGCAAATCACGGCTTGAACTACCTTGCTTTGCATGTAATGAGTCTATCTCATATATTAGTTTCACCTTTTAAGTTGCATTACAGAAATAAATGAACTTTTGCACGATATTCTAATTTTTGGAGTTTCACCTGTATATGTCCCTAATGTCCTTCCTTAATTTCTTATATATATTGCATCAGTCACCTTATTCCAGCAAAATAATCTTGTCCCTAGATGGCGCTCATGCACTTTTCAACACTAATCAAAAGAAGCTTTCCCCACGTTTTAATTTCAGTCACTATCGGCACGAGGAGAAAAAAAGGTTAAAATATTTCTTAAGAGTTCTTATCAATTGTCTAGTCTGGATTTCCTCTTCTCAATCTTCTCTATTTTCTTTTCTTTTTCCAAATGTCCTGTGTTCTTCTCCGGAACTGTCAAAGGCTCCAGCCGCTTAGTTGCCACTGTTCTCCTAGGGCGGAAATCCTGCCCTGGTCTTTCTGAGTCCCACTTTCCGCTTCTATGTTAAATCAAAGTAAATCCTAAGCAAAGCCTTAGAAATACAATGTCTTCAGTATACTCACGTTGCTTCTTAATTCTATCTTCCTGGTTCTTGCCTGGCTGTCACGGCTTTGGATCCACCATGTCAGCTGACTTCTCTCTCGCCAGTGTCGAGGAGTTTTCCTTTATACAGATGGGGGATCGCACTTCCCCTCGCTGTCTTCACAGCTTCTCCTCTGTCCAGCAAGCCTCTCCGGGGTTCGCACTGCCCATTTAGGGTCACCAGGTGAGAAAAATCGAACAGGGTTAATGGCACCCCATTTCCCTGCTCCATTGGTTGTGATGTCACCGGAAGGACTCTTTCATCTTTTTTTATTGTATTGTAGCTCTCTCCCATAGCTTCCTCTTGTTTTCTGTCCTCCTTTTCCCCTTACTATATCATTCCCTCTTGTAATCCATAATAGTGGTCATAAAATTGTTCTGCTTTTTCTATGGAATCTAATCTATGCCTTTGCTCCATCCAAGTCACCAATATTCCCTCTGATATCAGCCATCTAAAATTTACACCATTCTTAATAAGCTGTTTTGTCAAAAATTGATATTCCCTTATCATGTCTCTTACTGTTCTGGGAATCTTGTTTTAGAACCACTATTTCTTTCTCTTTATATTTTATGGGTTCATCCCTTGCTCTTTGTAGTATATGTTTTATTGCTTTTTTAGTAAATCTCACATGTACCTCTCTGGGAAGTCTGTTTCTTGTCCCATATCTGGTATGAACTCTAAATATTTCATCCACTTCGGCAAGCACCTTTTCTTTGGATCTCTCTAAAATGCTTGCCAGCAGCTCTGCCATTATTTCCGCCAAATTTTCTCCTTTTTCTTCTTTGATGTTCTGAAAACATAAGTAATCAGCCTTATCCATCTCTAATAGTATTATTGTTGTCTCCTGATTTTTATCTGCCAGTGTGAGTCTATGATCGACCTCTCCCACACTTTTCTCTGTTCAGCTTTCTCTTCCACTTTCTGGATGCATTGTTCATTTTTAGCCATTGTTTGTTGAAAATTTTCTGTTTTATCCTCTACTTTATCTATCCTTTGCTTGAGGTCTTCACACATAACATGGAGGAGGGCTTTCATCTCTGCCTGCATAGTGTTCATCTTTTCTTGTTGAAGCATCACATCCAGCGATCTTTGACCTGCTGGGTTAGATGCAGCTGATGATGATGCTGAGGATGGCACAGATGTGGTTTTCTTCATTTTATCCTTTAATTGTAACTGTAGTTTAATTATAATGCCAGAGACACGTGATTATAATCCACAAAGCCAAGGCGATGAAACCATTATTTTTAATCCAAGGGAAAGGTGAAAGTATAAATTGTAATCTAAGAGTTATTAGATTGCTAGCCCTTCATTCTTCAAAAAGTGTCCATTCTCTTGTTAAATTGTTATCCACACAGGCCCACCAAATCCCAGAGTTCAACCAGTCAATTGTCTTGTATCTTCAAAGAGAGGGTTCACAGAGCAACAATAAAAAAGAAGCAAAGTATTTACTGTTCACTTTGTTTAACTTCTGCTTAAATTCCAACAGCTACACTATTTTAAACAGTCTCAGTGTTTTGCTCTCTGTCTCAGATATCTAGCATAAACAGCTTGCTAGCATAGATGTTATTTATTTTGACAGCCAACCCTTATCTTCTTCTCTCAAGGTTATAAATATTTTTTCCTTGCACCTTTCAGCTTCTGCCAGCAGGTGTCACTGTTGCTCTGCTTCTCTTCCCTTTTATATATATATATTATCCAGTCCAAATTTTCCAGGAGAAAAAAAAAAGATTCTTTCCAAATTAACCAATATTGTATTTGAGGTCCCCAGTCCAGCTTCCTAGTTTTAAAGTTCTTTCACTCTCTTAGGAAAAAAACCCTCTTTCTTTCCAGTTTTAAAAATGGCTTTCCAGCTTGCTCACCGCTTTCCTTGGGAGGTGGAGAAACAAAACCACCTCCTCTTTTTTTGGTCCCACTCTCTCCCCAGATAGTGTGCAGGGGGCTTGTTCTTCAATAGCAGTTAGAAGTTAGAAATCTCTCACCCAGATCGTTCACACTGTTCCTCATCCTTTCGCACTTTATCTGTCAGCTGTCCCAGCTTTGCTCAGGCATACAATGGCTGTCCTTTTCTCCCCACTGGATTGAGAGCCTTCTCCGTATCGATCAGGAAGTTTGTGGGCTTCCTGAGATCAGCAGAGATCGTACTTCATCACCCCTCCAAGGTGATTTAGGTCCATCAGAACCTTCTTGCAGTTCAAATTTAGGCGCAATCCTGTGGAGATTCATTGTATCACCGCAACATCAGCCCTGGCCTTCCTGTAGGAAAGCGTTAATCACTGCCAGAGTCCACCCACCTGTCACCTCCCAGGAACCTTTCACAAGCCAGGAGGGACATGGGTCTAAAACACAGGTGCTTGCACGCATGCTCCCTAGGATCCTGTCCACTTCCTCAGGAGCAACAGGGTCAAACTGTTCCCAGATAAAAGGGCAAGCACCTGCCTCAGGGGCTTCCACCAGACCAGCAACCACGCTGGCATCTAACTGGGAACAAAGTCGAGTGATTTTGTCTTCCAGAAAATCCGCAAATTCTTCAGCGTGCTCCTTCAGATGGACCTCAATCTCCTCCTTCCCTAGGAGGAGGAGGATCACCTTAAAGAGGGTTGCTGGGTAATTATCTGCAGGCACAATTAGTGTAGAGAAGTATTTACACTTTGCCGCACGAGTCGCCATGAGGTAGGCCTTAAATAGCATCTCTTACCCATGTTCAATCGAGTTCATTATCTTGCACCAGCAGCACTCTAGATGTCTCCTCGTACGTTTCATCCCTCTCAGTTACTCTGTATACCACGGAAGGCAGAGGTCTACAGGTAAGGAGAGGTTGCATGGGTGCAGTCTTATCTAGAGCCTCAGTCACCTTCCTATTCCAAACAGTGACTAAGAGCTCAGCTGGACTGTACAGCAGATCTGCAGTTATAACCCCCAGCTCCTTCTGGAACCCACCTGGGTCCATCAGTCAACGGGGGTGGACCAATCTAATAGGTCCTGCCTCTCTGCTGGGGGGGGGTGCAGCTCTTGACAAACTCATTGCCACTAGACTGTGATCCGACCATGACAAGGGGACCAAGGACAGGTCCACCAATTCCAGATCACATAAGCACTGCTCCAACAAGAACACCAAATCAGGTGTGTGACCACTGTTCCTAGTCGGGCCCTGGATAACCTGGGACAAGCCCATGGAAGTTATGGTTTCCATGAAATCTTGGGCTACCTCTGACCCCAATTCCAGTGATGGCAGGTTGAAATCCCCCAGAACTATAAGCCTGGGGAATTCCACCAACAGCCCCGTGGTGAGGTCCAGGAGCCCGGGTAGGGAAGCTGCCATGCAGCAGGGAGGCTGGTACATGCAGCAGCAATCCCACCTGATCCCTTTGTCAGCATTCCAGACACCCTTGAGCCCAAACTATATTTTTAATGTATTTTAAATCTGTTTGGGCTTGTAATCGGGTTTAATCTCTTTTTAATTATTTATTGCTGTTGTTTCTTAGTGAGAGCCCGAGTCTTCGGAGATGGGGCGGCATACAAGTCCCAATAATAAATAAATAAATAAATAAATAAACTAAGAAAACGGGTCTCACAGACAAGCACTTGTGGAGTGGTGCTCCTGGAGGCTACTAGAGATTTTCTGATAACAGCCACACCCCTTCCCTGGCCCTGAGGTCTAGATTGGTACCATACTCAATAACCCACTGGGCACATTTCTATGAGGGGAACACCTCCCTTTGGGCCCAGCCAGGTCTCAGTTATACAAACCAGATCAGCCTTCTCTTCAAGGATCAAATAGCCAATAAGGCTAGCCTTATTGCAGGCTGATCTGACATTTAAAAGCAGCAGCTTAAGACCAGGGCCACCACAGATCTGCTAAATGAGGTGAGTGCAAGGGAGCAGAACATGACTCTTGCCTCCCGTATCTCCCATTACCCAACACCACTGAAATAGGTCGCCCTCCTCTGCCTTCCCTGAACCTGATACGAGCCAGGTTCCAAAGGTTTCATTCAGAAATGGAACCAGAAAGGTGGTAATTTCACGATCTGCTAGTTTTGCAGAACAAAATAATTAGAATAGGGTGCATCCTAATAGTGAGGTGTTTATGCCGACGCATAGCACTAGTTCTCCAGAAGGAGAGGCTATACAAAGCCCGATAAAGGAAAAACAGGAAAGCAGGTCAGAAGTAGTAGATATGGAAGAGGATAGACCTGAGACAAAAAGAGAAGTCACAGAATCGTAGGAAAAGATGATACCGAGGAGATCTGAAAGAATAAAGGTGTACCTCCTGATTGGTTCTCAGCAAGTGGGGTTAGAGTATGTATTGTGTTCGATATGACCAAGAGCTGTTGTCGTTGCCTAGGGCAGAACAGGACAAATGGAAGAAAGCTATGGACAGTGAAATGGAGTCTATGAACGTGCATCAGGTTTTTACACCCATGAGGTTACCAGAAGGACAAAAGGCAGTGGGGTGTAAATGGGTATATTAAAAGGTGTTACATAACAATGAGCTGCAGTATAAGGCACGGTTAGTTGCGCAGGGATTTACGCAAAGGAAAAATGTTCATTATGATGAAGTGTTTGCACCAACAGTAAGAAGTGAAACCGTAAGGCTAGCATTGGCTTTAGCAGCTGCATGCACATATACCCAGGGGTGAGATCTGACCAGTGTAACTACTGGTTCGGTGATTTTTTGTTTTGTTGCGCGCGCGTGCATATCGTCGTCGGCTAGCTGCCTGGACAGCTGAGCAGCGCTGCACGCAGCTGCGCAACAGTAGAAAAAGCACTTTTTTCCTTTTTCAACTGCAGCTGTGTCGCACAAAGCAGCTGCGGTTGAAAAAGCAGGAAATAAAGGTCAGGTAAGAGCCCGGGCAGGCAGGTGGGCCAAAACAGCAGCAGACATAGAACTGGTTCTATGTATGCTGTCTGCTGCTCTTCAGAGCTACCGGTTCTACAGAGGTGGACAGAACCGGTAGAATCCCACCCCTGCATATACCATATATCACTTCGATATTTCTACTGCATATTTAAATGCAGAATTAGAAGAAAAAATATATATGGCTCAAGCTCCAGGTTATGAAACAGAGAACCCTGGATATGTATATAAATTAAATAAAACCATATACGGATTAAAACAGTAAGAAACTGGAATCAGTACTTAGATGCTGCTCTCAGAAAGTTAGGTTTTAGGGGCAGCAAAGCAGATCCATATTTATACACAACACAGTACAAGGGAGCAGAGTGTTTGCTGTTAGCTTATGTGAATGACATATGTTTTATTGTTAAACATCGCTCACAGGCTTACTCCTTTGCCAGGCAGCTTGAAAAGGAATTTCAATTAAAAAGCGTGGGAGAAATAAACAATTACCTAGGTGTGGAGATAAGGAAAATACAACAGGGAGGATATATGTTAAGCCAAACAAAAAGAAATAAATAAAACAACTACTAGAAAAATATGATATGCTAGAAAGTAACAGTGTATCAACGCCTATGACGTTAAGCTTCCAGAACGATGTAGAAACAGAAAATGACACAGAATATGATAAAGAGGTGTACCAATCAGCTATAGGTAGTTTATTATATTTATCCCAGTAGTCAAGGCCTGATATAACCAATGCAGTTAGCACTTTAAGTCAGCATACATCGGCACCAAAACACCACCACTGGTTAGGAATAAAGAGCATATTGCGATATCTAAAAGGGACAATGGAACTAGGACTATGGATAAAGCCATCTGGTGAATTATTGTTACAATGCTATGTAGATAGTGACTGGGCAAATGAAGTGCAGGACAGAAAATCAAACTCAGGGTTTGTAGTATTGTTTGCCGGCACTGTAATTGGATGGAAATCCAGAAAACAGCCTTCAGTAGCAATTTCCACTGCTGAAGCTGAATTCATAGCATTGTCTGAGGCATGTTCTGAAATAACCTGGTATGTACAATTACTAAAAGATGTAAATGTTAATGTAAAGGGAGCTGTACCAGTATTTGAAGACAATGTTGCATGTATAAAAATGGCAACAGGAGAATGCATCAGAAGCAGGAGTAAACGTGTAGATAAAAAGTATTGTAATGTCAGGGAGGCTGTAAAGGATAAACTGATAAGATTGCACCAATGTTCCACTGAACATAATATAGCCGATATGTTAATGAGGTCTTTAAATGTAGACAAGCATCAAGAGTATGTCAAAGCATTTGGATTGACAACTGTTCAGCTTTAAATGGGAGGAGTGTCAGGGTGGTGATTTAAGAGCTGACCAGCTGATGCAATGATGTAATGATGGAAATGAGTCAGCAAGGTTTTTGGCTGTTATCTCTTTAAGAGCCTGTATAATAAGATGAGGCCCTGTTAGGGTGTGCGCGCTCTCCCTCCCTCCCTCCCTCCCTTTCTCCCTCCCTCTCCCTCTCCGTGTGTTCTTCCCTGCTGCAATTGCTATTTGTTTGACCTCTGCCTATAGTACGTGTATGTAGAGTATATATTCTTTTGCAGATAAAACCAATATTTATTACAAACCTATTTGCTGTTATTACTCATGGGTTGTCTCACATAGTAAACCTGTGCACGCTCTGACAGTAGGTTGTGGTCTACTGTATCGATTGCCTTACTGAAGTCTAAAAGTATACTATGTCCACAGCATTTAGCTGGTCTACTAATTTAGTCTCTTTGTCAAAGAATGAAATAAGATTGGTTTGGCCTGATCTATTTTTAACAAACCCATGCTAGCTTCTACTTCTACATCAACTTCTAGTAACTTGATGCCATCCAGATGTGTCAGGACTACAATTCTCAGAATTCCAAGCCATGATTACTGATACTTCTTAGACCTATATACCCAAAACCTCTGGAGGATATCATATTGGGGAAGGAGGCTTTAAAATATTATCATCTGTTTCTGATTTCACAAAACAACATAAAACCTAAGCAAGGCAAGGAACAGAAAATATGCTGTAAATATGTTATATTAGAAGGCTTACAATACATATTGTTCTAAAATGTTTGTAGGACAATCATAATCTCATTTAAATACAGCAGTGAGGAGCAGACTTAAAGCCTTGCTTATTCAAAAAGGCATGGCACAAGTTAATACCTTTCTCTGCTTGAATCTTTTCTATGCAAGAAAAAGCTCACAAGATCAAAGTAGCCTGTTTTTTAAAAATGTGCAGAAAAGATTATTGTTCATCTTTGCCACCAGTATTCCAAGAACAGTGACAAATGCAAATTTGAATATAAAGAAGAATGTAAGCAAGAGATGGATTCCTAACTAAGATGAGATAAGTTGAGGACTCCAAGATCCCTCGCACAGTTACTACTATTGAGCAAGGTACCACCTATACTGTACCTGTGCATTTTGTTTTTCTTGCTAAATGTAGAACCTTACTTTTTCACCACTGAATTTCATTTCGTTAGATAGTGCCCAATATTCAAGTCTGTCAAGATCCTTCTGTATCTTAAGTCTATCTTCTGGAGTGTTGGCTATTCCTGCCAGCTTGGTGTCATCTGCAAATTTGATGAGTTCCCCATCTATCCGGTCAGCCAAATCATTGATGAAGACGTTGAAGAGTACTGGGCCCAAAACAGAGCCTTGTTGTAGATGCACTTCCATTGAGGACTGCACACTGAGTGCAGTTGGTCAGCCAGTTACGAACCCATCTGGTGGTGATGCTGTCTACCCCACATTTTTCTATCTTATCAAGTAGTAGATCATGGTCTACTTGGCCTTTGGTTATTACTTTTGTTTGCCTCTAGGTGTTCACTGATTTGTTGCTTGATTATCTTTTCTAGAATCTTCTCAGGTATTGGGGTCAGGCTAATAGGTCTGTAGTTTCCTGGATCTATTTTTCCCCCTTTTTCGAAGATGAGAACTACATCTTTTCCACTCCTGTCAGTTCCCCGGTGCTCCAGGATCTTTAAAAGATGGTTCTGAGATCTCTGTTGTGGTTCACCTGCAGCCTGTGCAGACGGCAGTGGAATCAGACAGTAGGGAAGAACGGGGACCAGTCCGGGAGTCTGGAGAGGACTCAGATGAGAGTCCTGCGTCCAATGCAGAGGTGGGGCCAGGACCATCTGGGAGTGGTGTGCTGACTCCGGAGCCTCCAGAGTCTGGCAACAGCGAGGCAGAGGAACAAGGGGAGCCTGTTCCCAGTGCGCAGAGCTTCTAGAAGGCAAGAGCATCTGAAACAAAAGGGGTGACTCGGGAGTAAGGCTTGGAGGTGATTGCCACTCCCGTAAGGTATAAAGGACATGCAAAGAAGAAACCTTTGTAGGAAGCAAAGTCGTTTGTTCTGTTCCGATTAATCTTTGAAGTTCTGTGTGGACTTTGTACTTCGATTGGTTTTTTATAGTTCATTTGGCACTTTTGTTGTTGGCAGCAATTCAAAGGAGAGAATGGTGGGTGCTTATCTCGAGGGACTGTTTTGGACTCATTACAGGCTGGGAATGAACATAACTCCTAGTTTTGAAATAAAACAAGAGTTGTTTTAACTAAGCGTGTGC
The DNA here is from genome assembly GCA_009733165.1 of Naja naja. Classification (NCBI taxonomy): domain Eukaryota; kingdom Metazoa; phylum Chordata; class Lepidosauria; order Squamata; family Elapidae; genus Naja; species Naja naja. The sequence goes on along the minus strand of SOZL01000007.1, from coordinate 2,986,701 downwards.
TTAATTACAGTCTCAGGAAGCCTTGGTCAGAACAATCTCATCTGCCAGTTCCTTCAGAACCTTGGGTGTAATCCATCTGGTCCTGGTGATTTGAACTAGGGTAGACAGGTGCTCACCATTTTTTCCCTATTTTAACTTGTGTTCCTGTTCTGTTTTTTGTGGTGCTGTTTTTGATAGGTTGGACTGTTTTTTCTCTTTGTGTAGACAGATGCAAAAATGAGTTAAGTAGTTCTGCTTCCTCCCTGTTGCTTGTCACCTTCTTGTCACTTCTCCCAGCAATGGACCAATTGTTTCCTTGACTTTTTCTTGTTTTTAACATGTTGGAAGAAGCTTTTTTTCTTACACTTTTTGTCGTAAGCCTTTGTTCATTCTGAACCTTAGCTTTCCTCACTTCATCTCTTTTAGGCTCGGGCTATTTGCTAATATTCTGCCTTAGTCATGTGCCCCTCTTTCCACTTTCTATACTTGTCCTTTTTGTCTTTCAATTTGTCAGAGAGTTCTTTATGCAGCCATGCTGGTTTCTTTTGAGAGCCGTTATTTTTCTTCTTCATTGGTATTGTGCTAGACTGGGCTTTTATAATCTCTGTTTTCAAAATTTCCCAAGCTTCTTGAGTTGTTTTCCCTTGAGGATTCTCATCTATGGAATCCTTTCCAAACTCTAAGTTTATTGAAATTAGCTCTCTTAAAGTCCAAGAGTCTAGTTTGTCTTTGTTCTATTGCTTGTGCTTGCATAATGCTAAATTCCTTTTTTTTTAAACAAATTTTATTCAATTTTTAACCATTTTTTAAAACAGCTCTTTTCAGTAGACAGCATGTTCCCGGGTCGTCACTTTTACATGCAAATATGACAGTAGATCTATATTCATTTTAAACATTTAACTTCCTATTTTATCCCATTTTTACTTCTATTCCATTTTAGCAGACAAAGGGTCAGAGAAATTCTAATCTCAAATCTTAATCTCAATCTGTATAACCCCCCAGTTCATTTGAGTTAATTGCCAATATATATATATATTTTAAAAACATCATTTATAAATCTTACAGATAACAATATATTTACCCATCATATTAAAGATAAAGTTCATCCATATCTATCCTTTAATTATCTTCACATTGTTAATACTCTTTTATCATTTACAGAATTCTTTTATCCGTCAGATTTGCCCTTTCATCACATATTCTCTCCATGATTCTAAATCCGTACAGGTTTAAACACTAAAAAGTTCAAATATACAAGTTCAAATATAAATAAAAAAGAATGAGAAGGAAAAAAAACCTAGACTTGCCCCCCTTTTACTACTTTGAAAGTGACACCTCAGTGGTTAATATAGTAGCATAATTATAATAATTCCCTTTAAAGCGAAAGATAGAGAAGAAAAAATGAGGGGGGAAACACCCTCGACCTAGTTTTTGTCTCGGAACGGTGGCGGAGTGATATAGGGCAGGCTAGTTGTACGACCCTGCCCGTCCCATGGTCTGATCACTATCTCCTTGGCTGGTCTTCCAACAGGCGCTCCCCACCGCTGGGATGAGGAGCCACTGAGATGGTTCCGCCCCAGACGCCTGATGGACCCTGAGAGGTTCCAGGCGGAACTGGGGTCTTTTCCCACTTCCCTTGCCCACAACTCTGCGAGGACCTAGCGGCCGCTTGGCAACAGGCTGCTGGGGCTGCCCTTGACAGAGTTGTCCCCATGCGTCCCCTTAGGCGCCGTGGATCCCGGGTGGCTCCCTGGTATACAGAGGAGCTCCGAGAGATGCGCCGTCGGAGGGTTTAGAGAGCAGGTGGAGGCCACCCGCTCCCAATCTGATCGAATCCAGTTAAGAGCCCATATTAGGACTTACCTGGTAGCTATGAGAGGCGAAGGTCTATCTCTCCACCCTCATAGCGTCCGCAGATAACCGCCCAGCCGCCCTGTTTAGGGCCACCCGCTCCCTCCTATATCCGGGGGAGATGGTGGACCCTCTCGAGGAAGAGCTGAGGAATTTGGTCAATATCTGTTGGATAAAATTTCACGGATTCGGCGGGTTGTGCTCCACCCTGCAGTGGTCTGAGGATCATGGTGCAAGCAGTCTGGCCGATGTGATCTGGACTGAGTTCGATCCTGTTTCCGAGGATGAAGTGGACAGGATTATGCGGCGTCTGAGTTCCACCACATGTTTGTTGGACCCGTGCCCTTCTTGGTTGGCTTATACCGCCAGGGAGGTCACCTGCGGTTGGCTCGGGCAGTGGTCAGCGCTTCATTAAGGGAGGGTGTCTTTCCCTCCGCCCTGAAAGAGGCGGTGGTGAGGCCCTCCTGAAGAAGCCTGCCCTGGACCCGACCGTGTTAGATAACTTTCGTCCAGTCTCCAACCTTCGTTTTTAGCGAAGGTTGTGGAAATGTGGTGGCTCAGCAGTTTCCACTTTTCCTGGATGAAGCGGACTACCTAGATCCGTACCAATCGGGCTTCGGCCTGGTTTCAGCACGGAGGCGGCATTGGTCGCACTGATGGATGATCTCTGGAGGGCCCGGGACAGGGGATTTTCCTCTGTCCTGGTCCTATTAAACCTCTCAGCGGCTTTCGATACCATCGACCATGGTATCCTTTTGCGCGCCTGGGGGCTGGGAGTGGGGGCACTGTATTTGGTGGTTCTCCTCTTACCTCTCGGGGTGCAATCGGTGTTGACGGGGGGCAGAGGTCGGCCCGAGGGTACTCACTTGTGGGGTCCCTCAGGGGTCGGTCCTCTCCCCCCTTTATTCAATATCTACATGAAACGCTGGGTGAGATCATCCTGTGGTTTTGGGGTGAGATACCATCAGTATGCTGATGATACTCAGCTATACATCTCCACCCCAGGCCAGATCAGTGATGCCCTCTCCGTGATGACTCGCTGTCTGGATGCGGTGCGGACCTGGATGGGCGGAAACATGCTTGGCTCAATCCAGCCAAGACTGAGTGGCTGTACATACCGGCATCTCGGTCCAGTCAGGAGTGTCCATCGTTGACCATAGGGGAGTGGTGTTGCCCCTGTGGATGGCGGAACCTGGGGGTCCTCCTGGATGCGGCTCCAATTGGAGGATCAGGTGGGGGCCGTCGCCAGGGGCCTTTGCCCAGGTCGGCTGGTCCGCCAGCTTCGCCCGTTTCTGGACCGAGATGCCCTGCGTACAGTCACTCATGCCCTTGTCACCTCGCGACTTCGACTACTGCAATGCTCTCTATTTAGGACTGCCCTTGCATACCATCCGGAGGTTGCAGCTGGTGCAGAATGCGGCGCGGTGGTGATGGGAGTTACCGATTCTCCCATATTACCCCCCTCCTCGCGTCTGCATTGGTTGCGGTTGCTCTCGGGTGAGATTCAAGGTTCTGACTTTAACATTCAAAGTCCTACATGACATGGGTCCACAATATTTAAGGGCGGCTCCTGCCGATATCGGCGCCACCGTCCCGTGCGGGCACATAGGCAGGACTCCTCGGGTCCCGTCGGCAAGTCAATGTCGGCTGGCGGTCCCCCGGCAAGCCTATTCTGTAGCGGTCCCGACTTATGGAATGAACTGCCTCTGGACCTCCGTCTGGCCCCTGACCTCCGCACCTTCCGCCGCGACTTAAAGACCTGGTTGTTTGACCAAATCGGGCTGTGATTACCTCACCTGGGCCATGGGATAATTTTAAGTATTTTAATTTGGTTTTATTGGGCTTAAATTGTTTAATTCTTTTTTAAATAATTATTGTATTGTGTGTTTTAATTGTGAGCACGAGTCTTGGAGATGGGCGCATATAAATCCAATAAATAAATAAATAAATAAATAAAAAGAAAAAGGAAAAAAGAAAAGCTACCTTACAATATATCTCTAATCGATCGGGTTCTGCAGCACATATCCCCCCTAAGGTTTATTTATGGTTCCAAAATAATAGTAAAAATAACTAATCTTGGTTATTGACAAATCTTATTTTTAAACATTTTCTAGAAACATTTCAATTAATTCAATTTATCTAATCAACATTTACCTTTTGTAAATAAGAAATAAAAGTGTGACCTTTTACCAGTAAAATTGTCAGTAACCCCTATTGTTTTACACTAATTTATATTATTACCACTTCTTCATGCAGAACCCCCTTCTTAATGCATTAGCCATTATCTCTATGCAAACAAGTTTCTTTCTTCATTATGTAATTCCTTGTTTCTCTATCTTCTGTTCTTGTTTCTTGTTCCTTCTCCACCCTTTTATCCCTATCCCCTTCTCTATCCAGTTTGAATCCTCTCTCTCTACCTTTCTGCTCCCTATCCTTCTGGACCTTTCTAACATGTCTAATTTCATGGATGTTCCCCTTTTAATTACCCTCTTAAGTTTCATTTTTGATCATCCTCCCTTTCCTTTTATTTGTGTTAATCTTTGTGATAGTTGTCTTCTTAAAATGGCTTTCGCTTGTGCTGGCTCCTTCTCCTCCCTTTTATCCTGCTCTCCCCTTCTCTATCCAGTTTGAATCCTCTCTCTCTTTTACCTTTCTGTTCCTTTCCTTCTGAACCTTTCTAACATGCTTAATTTCATAGATGTTCCCCTTTTTAGATACTTTCTTAGGTTCCGTTTTTTAGCCACCCTTCCTTTCCCTTTTATTTGTATTAATCTTTGTATTAATTGTCTTTTTAAGATGGCTTTCTCTTGTGCTGGCTCCTCCCTTAAGGTTCCTTCTTCTTGTTCTTTATTTACCATTTCAATGCCCATGTTTTCTGCAATGAGCCAAGTTAGTTCAGTCACTTCCTGTAGCAGTTCTTTCATACTTTTAAACTCCATTTTTGATTCTTTGCATGGCCACCAGAATTTTTGTTTTCCTTGTTTCTTCTTCTTTAAATTTTCTATAATCCTAACCCAGGTCCAGAGTCTATATCAATATCACCAATTAGTCCGGTAGTCCGTCTTTGTGTATTCAAGCTTTCACTTTCTATGAGTCTTGCTTTTTTTTTTTTATTTCAGCGTCTCTTTAAAATGTAACAACTCCAATCCACAAAGGAACAAGATAGTTTCTTTCTTCTTTAGCTTCCAATTTTTCTCCACAAAGTGGCACTTTCTGCACAGAATCTTAACCCATTTACCTATTTTAACTTGTGTTCCTGTTCTGTTTTTTGTGGTGCTGTTTTTGATAGGTTGGACTGTTTTTTCTCTTTGTGTAGACAGATGCAAAAAATGAGTTAAGTAGTTCTGCTTCCTCCCTGTTGCTTGTCACCTTCTTGTCACTTTCTCCCAGCAATGGACCAATTGTTTCCTTGACTTTTTTCTTGTTTTTAACATGTTGGAAGAAGCTTTTTTTCTTATTTTTTACTTTTGTCGGAAGCCTTTGTTCATTACGAACCTTAGCTTTCCTCACTTCATCTCTTTAGGCTCGGGCTATTTGCTAATATTCTGCCTTAGTCATGTGCCCCTCTTTCCACTTTCTATACTTGTCCTTTTTGTCTTTCAATTTGTCAGAGAGTTCTTTATGCAGCCATGCTGGTTTCTTTTGAGAGCCGTTATTTTTCTTCTTCATTGGTGTTGTGCTAGACTGGGCTTTTATAATCTCAGTTTTCAAAATTTCCCAAGCTTCTTGAGTTGTTTTCCCTTGAGGATTCTCATCTATGGAATCCTTTCCAAACTCTAAGTTTATTGAAATTAGCTCTCTTAAAGTCCAAGAGTCTAGTTTGTCTTTGTTCTATTGCTTGTGCTTGCATAATGCTAAATTCCAATGTTGCATGATCACTCCCCCACCCCAAGCTTCCTGTAACTTCAACATCTTCTATCATTTCATCTCTGTTAGTAAGAGTTAAGTCCAATATGCCTGATCCACTTGTTCCCTTCTCTACTTTTTGGGAGACAAAGTTGTCTGCTATGTTTGTCAGGAACCTGTTTGATCTTCCACTTGGTGCAGAGTTTGTCTCCCAGTTGATGTCAGGGCAGTTAAAGTCCCCCATTACTATTGTGATGTGCTTCCTACATACCTTAATTAACTGACTAGCAAAAAGTTCATCTATTTCCTGTTTGGTTGGGTGGCCTATAATATACACCTATGGCAATGACATTTTTCCCCTTTTATCTTGACCCAAATGTATTCAAGACAGTTTTCATCATTGTTGTGCTCTATTTCTGTAGAGATGTGGTTATTTCTTATATATAGTGTAACTCCATCTCCTCTTTTATTTGGTCTACTTTGTTTATTTGTTTGTTTGTTTGTTTGTTTGACTTGTATGCTGCCCCATCTCCAAAAAGGACTCGGGGCGGCTCACAACTAAAACCACACAATAAATATTTAACTAAAACCATATTAAACCAAACAAGAAAAATCCCATTAAAACCCCACAATTTAAAACGAAATCAGCCCCGCCCCCAAGGAGGTCAGCACAGCCCGGACTGTCTAAATAACCAGGTCTTTAGATCATGGCAGAAGGTGCGGAGATCGGGGGCCAAACGGAGCCTCAAGGGAAGCTGATTCCATAAAGTGGGAGCTGCCACAGAATAGGCCTTCCCCCAGGTCACCGCCAAGTGACACTGGGTATCAGACGGTACCCCAAGGAGCCCCTGTCTGTGCTCGTACAGGGCGGTTGGTGTTCGATGCCGGCAGGAGTCATTCTCGTAAGTACCCCGGACCCATGCCTTGCAGGACTTTGAATGTTAATACGAGAACCTTGAATCTCACTCGGAGGACAACTGGCAGCCAATCCTGTCCACTTCATCCTCAGAAACAGGATCGAACTCAGTCCAGATCACATTAGCCAGACCACTGACATCCTCATACTCAGACCACTGTAAGTTCGAGCACAACCTTTCCCGGATCTGAGCGATCTTATCCAGCAGATACTGACCAAATTCCTCAGCTCTGCCCCGCAGAGGGTCCACCGCCTCCCCCGAATGTAAGAGGGAGCGAGTGACCCTAAACAGGTCGGCCAGGTGGATGCTATGAGGGCGGAGAAATAAGCCCTTCTCGCCGCCCCTACAGCCACCAGGTAAGTCCTAATACGGGCTCTTAACTGGGCTCGGTCAGAGCCGCAGTGGGTCGACCTCCACCTGCTCTCTAAGCCCTTTCTATGGTGCTTCATCTCCCAGAGCTCCTCGGTATACCAGGGAGCTAACCAGGATCTGCGCCGAGTAAGGGGACGCATGGGGACAACCCTGTCGAGGGCCCCCGCGGCAGCCTGTTGCCAGGCAGCCACTAGGACCTCAGCAGGGCTGTGGGTAAGGGATGTAGGAAAAAAAACCCAGTTCTGCCTGGAACCTCTCAGGGTCCATCAGGCGTCTGGGGCGGAACCATCTAAGTGGCTCCTCATCCCAGCAGTGTGGGGCAGCTTGGTGGAAAACCAGCCGTAGGAGATAGTGGTCTGACCATGGAACGGGATGGACGGTAGTATCACCATCCCCCAGACCACTACGCCACTGCTCCGAGACAAAAACCAGGTCGAGTGTATTGCCCCCCTCATGAGTCGGGCCATCAATTATCTGGGTCAGACCCGTGGCCGCCATGGAGGCCATGAACTCCTGGGCCAAACCCGACGCCGCCCCCAGGGAGGGCAGGTTGAAGTCACCCAGAACCATAAGCTCTGGGAACTCCACCGCCACCCCCAAGACGGCGTCGAGAAGCCCAGGCAGGGTAGTTGACACACAGCTGGGGGACAGGTATGTGAGCAGCACACCCATCCGACCCTGAGCCCACACCTCAGAGGGCCTCACACCCGCCTATCTCCGGAGCAGGGACCTCCCTAGGAATCAAGGTCTCCCTAATAACAAAAGCCACCCCACCACCCCTTCCCTGGGGTCGAGACCGGTGCAACACCCGAAAACCTGGTGGGCATATATTGACCAGAGGGACTCCACCCTTCGGTCCCAACCAGGTCTCGGTGATACAGGTCTCGGGATTTAAATAATTTAAATCCCTCTAGCTGTATGTTCCATTTGTGGGTTTCATCTCACCAAGTTTCTGTAATGGCAACAGTATCATATCTGCCCTCATTTACTTGAATTTCTAATTCACCCTGTTTATTCCTCATACTCTGTGCATTGAGACATTTGAGTCCTTTTTGACTGACCCTGTGTTTACCTTCTACATAACCTGTACTGTGCCTGCTATAGAAGTCAGTTGTAAACAAGTTTCAAAAGCAAGCATTGCTGAACATTATATTATAGTAAAATCTTTATTTCAATGGAAGATTCAGGAGGGTGTTTATAAGACTAAAGGCCTATTAAATCTGAAAAATAGTTTTTGTGTATGGATAAAAGTTCCATCTGGGGCTAATTTACCTGAGGGAACATCCATCTTCAATAGCAAGCATCTCCCCACCCAGTAAGATTGGACAGACTAGGCACGTTCCAGGTCCCTTCCGTTAAAGAGCATAATCTGTCAGGCCCTAGGAAACTTGTCTTTTCTGTTGCAGCACCCACTTTTTATAACAGCATCCCTCCAGAGATCCATAGGGCCCCTACTCTGATGATATTCTGACAGTTTGACAGTTGTTGAAAACCGGGCTTTGCTCCCAGAGGTGGGGTAGTTACTGACACACACACACACCATCAGTTTTGGCAAAAAAAACCACTCCACAGTGAATGGGTTCACTTAATGACTCCATTCACTTAATGGCTGCTGCAAAAAAGGTTGTAAAATCAGGCACAGTCACATGGTGACCCACTCTATGACTGTGTCAGCTTTGAAATTCTTTCACTTTGGGAAATGCCTTAGACATACCAGATCTGTTTCTAATAAATCAATTGGAGAATATGTCTGGGAGTGATTGATATCATGGATACTTTCTGGATGCCTTACAGACTGTTAAGAACAAAATTGTGGGTTCAATTACAGTAATTAGTCAAGGACTATCTGTGCCATAAATAAAATATAATCTGGCATGTTACACATATGTAAAAGTACACGTTGCGCCTCCTGGTTCATTCAAGCTGTGTGTGTGAGGACACTGTGTAACCCCACATAAACCAATTCTGAACTTCCCTGCTACACTGCAAGTGGAGGCGTGTGTTTGACCAAAGTGTTACGAAAGAGCACAAAGGGTGCCCTTTTCTTTTAATATCCTTCTTTCCATTCTACCACTTGCTGCAGGGTGAATAATATATTCCCAGAATAAAGCTTTCCTGCAACTACCCATAGCCAAAGGCACCAATCTGCCTTCTTTGCCACTGCCCAGCTTTGCAGTAGAAGTCCAACAACAAGGAAATAGACTCAAAGTATACAATCAGTCCCTTCCTCACCAAGCCCCTGATCTTCCCCACCCTGTCACTGCTAATGTCACAAGACAACATATGCCACTGGCCTACCCATCCCAGTGATCTTTCCCAAACCTTCCCAGAAACACGAGCAAAATCTCAGTTAAACCAACTATGTTCAATAGTTCCATTTTTGTCTATTGCATGCAATTTGTCCACTAAATTAATGCCCATTAAATCCAGGTTTTAATGTACAATGAAATGTTCATTATAATATACTTGTGTCTTCAGGCTCTAAACTGGGGGGGACCAGGGGGGCGCAGACGGGGTGGTATTCTACCGGTTTGGACCGGTTCAGTAGAACCGGTTGCTACAATTCCCGGTAGTTCGGAGAACTGGTAAAACGGGCTCCTGGTTGGCCCCGCCCCTCTCCACCCACTTCTCTGCTCCCTGCCCAGTCAGTCCTTATCACGCGCGACAAGCTGATTGCATTCTAACCCGCCGCCCCACCCCTCCTTATCCCAGCCATGCGCCATTGCTGCCTTCACCCGCCCACCAGCCATCGCTGTCTGCCTTCCACCATGATCTGCCTAGGTGAGTGAGGCTCTGCAAGCCCTGGTCGCCTACATGCTGCTGTTGAGTCCCAACTCCTGGGCCAGCCTAGGCTGCCGTGGTGGTCATGCTCCTGCTGCCGTCACCACCGTGCCGCCACCCTCAGCGCTCGTGGCCTAGCTAGGTGCCCCCCCATCCGTCTGGCTTAACCGTGGGGGCCGCCCATGCGGTTCTCGCAGCCTAGCAAGGTTCCCCCCCACCCCACTTGCCTAGCTTGCTTAGCCACGGGGACCGCCCATGAGGCTCTCACGGCCTAGTAAGGTTTCCCCCCAACCATCCCCAGTCTCCAGCTTACCTGGCTCGCTGGTGACAGAGAGGAAGGCGAGCCAGGGCTGACCCGTCGCCGCTCGGGTCCCCACCAGCCTGCATTTCGCCCCCCGCCTGGATTCTCCGCAGCTGCTTGGCCTTGCCTGCTAGGGGCAGGAGGAGGGGGAGACCAGGGAGCACAATGCTGGCCCTGGCCCCACCCTTTGCCTGACACCCCTTCCCTCTGCCGCCCGCCACCCTGCGCACTTTGGCTGAATGTGGGCCGCATTCTGAGAATGGTGCAAGTCAAGCCTCGTGAGAGCAGATCTTCCTCGGTGGCCCGCACTCGGCTACAACACTTGGCCAGGCAAGAGAGGAGCAGCTGGCAGAGGGGCAATGCAGGCGGACACGCGCTTCCTGGTTGCCTCCTGCACCCCCCCCGGCAGCCGCGAGCCCCAGCAGGTGCAGAGAATCCGAGCAGGGGACGAGATGTGGGCTGGTGGGCAGCCAAGTGGTGACGGCTCTGCCCTGCCTGGCTCAGCTTTCCCTCTGCCACCAGCTGCAGGAGGAAGATAAGTTTGCACTTTGCAGGCAGTTGGGATGCCGACAGGGTGGGCGCTTGAGGGAGGGGAGGGCAGGAGCGAGAGCGCCTCTCTCCCAGCAGAGTGAGAAGCTTCCAAGTCCCCCTTCTCATCTGAAACAGCTCCTGGGCAGCTGGCCGGTTGAATCCTGCTTCTCTCTGCCGCCCGGGAGCTGTTTGCGAAGAGAGGGGGACTTGGAAGCTTTTCAAGACTAAGTTTAAGAGCGCCCCATGGAAGAAGCCAGGAGCAAAAGTAGTGACTGCGAGGGTGACGGGCATGTGACATGTCCCTCCGTGGTCCCCTCCCAGATGACAGCCAGGGCTTCGCCTCCTCTTTTCCTCAGAGGCACGGTGTCTGCCTCCCTTCTCACTCCTTGTGGAGGGACACCCCCCTGCCTTGCTCTCGGCTTCTTCCATGGGGCACTCTTAAACTCAATCTTGAAGAGCTGGAAGACTTTTTGTTCGATCGTCGCCAATTAACTCGCCTTGCCCAAGACGGATGCAACAGAAGCAGAAAAAGTGCACCTACTCCGATATCTCTTTTGGAGCCTGGGTGTCACCCTGCAGCTCTCTGCACATGCACGGGAGCTCTCTCTTACATCTCAGTAAGCTGCCCAGGGTTGCTTGGTTAGCAGGCAAGCGGGGAGGGGGGGGTGCTGAACCTGCTTGCTTCGTCCGTATGCCAGGTGGGATGGGCAGCGACCTCGGGTGCTGGGTGTTTTCAAAAGGCTGTGCACTGAAATGTGGGGGACACAGTAGTTGTATAGCCCCCTTAAAGGGGTGAAGAAATAGCCCTCAGGCTTAGGAGAGTTGATTTACAAGTGGAAGTTTCCTTTTTTCTCTCTCTTCCCTGCCAAATCGCTGGGTAGAAATAAAAGTTGTTGGGAGTTTTTGAGCTGGAAGTTCATTTATAACAGGGGTCCCCAAACTTGGCAACTTTAAGACTTGTGGACTTCAACTCCCAGAATTCTCCAGCCAGCAAAAAAAGCTGGCTGAGGAATTCTGGGAGTTGAAGTCCACAAGTCTTAAAGTTGCCAAGTGTGGAGACCTCTGACTTAGCCAATCCTGATTTTAATGAAGAAAATGCTGAAGCAGAAGTGAACTGATCAATAAGTATGATGATCAAGGATTGGGATATTCTCTATTCTAGATGAATATATATTATATAATCCCTTTGAATGATCTGGAAATACTTCTTACTTTTCAATGTTTGGATTCTCAAGTGACAGCGCTGGAAAAGTATGCAACTGCACAATTACACCTAGTGGCAACTACTACAGAAGATTTAGCAGGAGTCACCTATTCCTTAATTACATACTGACTGACCATGCCATGTGTTATATGCAGTGCTGCATTTGAATCTCCAGAAATTTAACTAAAATACAGCAGTTAAATTGCTAGATGTGTTATAAAATTTACAGTGATTGTCAAAAACAATTTAAGATGTTAAACTTTAAATGATTTCAAAGCTATCTGAAGAACTATCTCAATATGAGCCAGTCTGAAGGCTAAGATAAGAAGATGCCTTAAAGATACCTTTCCTTTATGGGATTCACTTGTTCAAAATACAAAAACAGGTTTTGGGATAACCTTGCTCTGTTTCATTAGCTCTTCATGTATCCCTGCATCCCTGAATAATGTAAACACTTTCTGTACTAGGTATCTTCTGCTTTGGTAATAAGAAGACAGTCTTTACCAATACAAGATGAAATATGGCAAAATTCTGGAAAGCAGATGTATAGTTATAGAGACGACAGCAGTACTAGAGGTACTACATTGGTTAGAATAGATCTGGTTCTGATGGCTATTGAATACAATCCAGAAAAGAGGGATTAGATAGCCTAAAATGATTTGGGTAGTTTTTGTACTATTAAAGGCTCATCTGTGTTTGAGTAGATGAAGTCCACAAAGTATTTGAGGGTGAGACTCACAGGAGAATTTCTGAAAAGGAAAACCACTTAGGAATCTAAGAATGAGGATGTGTCAGAAGACAGACGGAATTAAAAAAAGACCAAAAGTTTATGTCTGATCGTTATAAAGTAGTTCTACACTAATTCATTGCCTGTGAGATATAGAAAATTGCCACTAACTTAATGTAAGTGCTTTTCTTAAATCTAGTTAAATAGAGAATTCCTAGTGCTTAAAATCATTAGAGGGGTATAAATATGTTAACATATCACATATGTTAAGCAAAGAGACTTGAACCTGGGAAAGTGAAACTGAAATTGCTTTTTAATGTCTGTTAAATTAATTTTTAAAAGTATGAGTAAATAAGGTTTTGACTCCTTTGTTTTCTTGGAAGGGTACTCCCTTTTCAGAGCAGGGATTCCTTTTCTTTCCTTGCCCCTGCCCTGGGATTTCTTTGGCACAACTTTATCTTTTTCCCTCCTCTGGGCTTTTTAAAAAACTAACCTCCCTCCCTCCCCTCTCTCACACACACATGCACAGAGGCTGGATCTTTCTTTCCTCCTGGCCCATACAGGCAACACACATGCAAATGACTTATGAGTTGGCTACACCCACCCAGTCATGTGACCACCAAGTCACACCCAGCCAGTCACATGACCACCAAGCCACGCACAGCAAGCCACACCCAGCCAGTCACATAACCAAGCCACACCCACAAATTAAGCCACGCCCACAGAACCGGTTGTTAAGAAATTTGAATGCCACCCCTGGGAGAGACAACATCACAATATATATATAAGATCCGCTGAGCTTCCTTATTTGGCACACGAACTTCCTTTACCAGCAGACCGGCTTACTTAAAAATATATTAATTGGTGCTAGTGATCATGTGTTATATAGAGTACAAATACAAGTATGAACAGTTACATATTGCTAGGTATAAATAGGCATATATTTAAATAAATGGGGGAAATGTAATACATGGCTCCTTTTTTATTTAGTTATAGATGCATTCCCATGTATTCCACAGCAAAATGCAACCCTGATTAAAGAAAGTGGTGCTTGACCACTGCCCGCTCTTCATAGCAGGCATACAGTCCCCCACATCTGAGTATCAGATATACACATGGCAGATACACTCATTAATGTATTTATACATTTTCAAAACCCTGTAAATTAGAATGCGAGTGAAACCAAATGACATACAGAAAACATCTCAGCATAAGAGAAAAAGAGAGACTTACCTATCCCAATCATCATCTCCAGTTCTCCTTCTCCAAGACCTTTCTGCACCAGGCTTATGATGATCAAAGTCATCATCTATAAACAGAAGGTATTTAATGATTTGCACAACATGAACCAAATGCTTGGATTCTAAGACAGCAGTACTGATATTATTTTGAGGAATCATGCTGTGTTTCTGCTCTTTCCTTCTAGGAGAACAACTTTTTTCAAATTGCTTCTAATCTTTTTTTTTAATAGCAAAGTAAGAGATACTGCTAATACTTGTTAAAAAGTTAAATTAATGGAAATGAAGAGCAAATGCTATAGACTGGCATGTGCAACAGAAACAGAATGCAGAACAATCTAAGGGAAGACAATAGCAATTATTGTACCCCACTCCCCAGTTAAAACATTTTTGGCTTTTTTTCCTGTGGTACAAAAAAAGGCTTTAGGTTTTCTCCCTTACCGATCACAATGGGAAAGAAAATGGAAGTATGCAAATAGATTGATAGTTTTTATTTCTTCATTTAATTAATAATTTAACTAAAATGCATGGTACAATTCCCATAAATATTGCTTCTGATTGTCCCAAACTGCCTCATGATGCTACTGGCTGCTCTGCTCAGATGTTAAAATAGGTCTGTTTTTATTGCTTAAAACAAATTGGTTAACTAGCTCTAGACCGGGGTCACCAACCTTTTGGACCTCAGGGACCACCAAGCTCATAATTTTAAATCCCGTGGACCAGACATCCTGGGAAAATCCCCAAAAAAGTCTGCAGGAAAATTTCCCACCCCGTTTTCCTACTGATCATTCTTTATTTGGGATCACAGGATACCGTCTCCAGCTTCATTCTCAGGGGGGGGAGAGAGAGAGAGAGAGAGACTTTTGGCTTCATGCAAGGAAAGCAGCAGAAGCAGCAAAAGTCTTTCTTTCTCTCCCCCAAACTCCCCAGAATTGAGTCTTTGCCGCGCAGCCCCTTGGAGCAGGATGCCCTGCAAGGTCCCAAAGACTCATTTCTGGCAGAGTTTGGGGGAGAGAAGAAAGACTTTGCTGCTCCTGCGTGCAGCCAAAAGCAGAAGAAGCAGAAAGAAGCAGCCCGGTGGCCAGGCCAGGCGCATGGGGTGCATGGGGCAAGTTCCCCCCTCTGCCCTTTCCCCCCTCCCCTCACTACCTCGTGTTGTTCACAATGCAAGCAACGCAAGCCTTGTGTTCCCACGGGCCATGTGGGCAATGCAGCCTTGTGTCCCCACGCAGCCTGGATTAATTGCTTTGGGCAGTGCTTTGGGAGGTGACATTTCTCTGCGAACCAAAATTTTCTCGTGGACCACCAGTGGTTCCCGGCCCACTGGTTGGCAACCACTGCTCTAGACTTACAAATGTGTCTATGGCATCAAATTCTTACAGGACTCTGACTATCCACCAACTCCATACCAGACCTGACTCTTCATGGGAAATATAAGTAATTTCCTGCCATCTGGATAATCTGACTATAAACCCATCTAATATGTCTAATTATTAAAAATTGTATGAACTGTAGTACAAAACACCCTAGGCTGCCTACCTGATTTAGGAATAGACATGCCTTTTTAAAATTCTAATATCTATTGGCAGCTCAATGTTACACAACATTGATGGGCATTCACAACATAGTGTCAGGTCTGCCATCTTTGGCTTGGCGTCACACTGGCATCCTACCATCAAAGTCCACAGGGAGGGGGCATGGGGGGGACATATAGGCAATAAAACTGTGTGGGGATGTAATGGGAAATAGGGAGGGGGATGACAGCTTGACAAAGACCAGGGAACCACGGAACCAGTTTGTGCCAGCACTCAAGGCCACGTACCCTGAGAATGAAATGTGGATTTCTCCAAACATCTCAGCGTTTCTCAAATTACTTATGCAGCTCTTTATTGGCTGAAGACAAACTGGTCATGGCGGGAAGGCCAGGATGAGGGGGGGAAATTGGTAACTTTTCACGCAGGAAACTTAGTTGTAGCCTGACTTTACTGCAGCCAGCAAACATTAGTAAAAGAACCTATCAACTGCACCCAAATCAAGTCGGGAGTCTTTCTTTCCTAAGGGACTTGACTGGGGCAGGTCTGACACATAGTGCTTCAAGTAGTATTTTCAGGTACATGTACTATCCAGATGATCATTACTAAAAAGCTTCAACATATGAATGTTTTACCTGTCATTTAGAAGTCTGTTTTACACTATAATCCTATATATGGAATCAAATTAAACCTCAGCAAGATGAAGACTTCGTTTATCCAGAAGTTACTTGAATTCAAGTTAATTATTTAGGCCATGCCAGAGTTGTAGTTACAACCTCCAGGAAGGAGATACTAGAAGATCTGGGGGGGTGCGGTTTCTGGACTGATGACTCCAACTGGAGAGCTGGTGGAAGTCATAGCCAGGAGATCCTTTGCCTTGCAATAGTTTCTGAAACAGGATATTCTGGCAATCACTTACACTACAATTAATTATGATATCAGTACAGTTCTGAGTACAATTCTACATGCTGGTCATTGCTTATAAAGCCCTTTATGGCTTGGGGTCTTCAGGACTGTTTCTGAACTAGAATCCCCCCCCCCCCGGCCGCATTCGATTGAAGAAAGTATGCTGGTGACTAATGAAACCACCTCTTTCCCCCAAAGGCTTAGTTGATGGCAGCACAAAACAAGTTTCTCTTGGAATTCTTCGTTCCTTTCTCTCTGAAATTAGAGAAGCTCCTTCCTTTACTGGGTTCCAAAAACAGATCATACTTGGCCTTCAAGGAAAGGTAATAATAATTATTACTTATATTGTTGGGTAATTATGATTTACTGTTATAAGCTGCCCAATATCTACTGGAATGGGTAGCATACAAATAATGTGAAATAAACATGTTCAGAGATACCTAAGTTACACACTGCCCAGGAATAATTAAGGCATTAGGCATCTTAATTTTAAGCATACTAAGACAGGTCACTTCTTGTACTACCCAATACTCATTTTACACAAATGGAATGTATGCAATGTCTTCTATATTAACAGTGTATTGGAATATACACGTCAAAATAGATTTACAGATTCATGAAGATTCTTAACGCTTCCATTGCATGGCTTTTACTTTCAGAAAGAGAAAGGGAGGTAGGAATATGCCAGTTTTCTTTAACCTGATGTCCTCCATGTTTGCTGTCCTAAAACTCCCATCACTTTTATTAAGAAAATAGAATGAAGAGTTTTTCTTCCCTTATGCTGAAACCTCCAAATTTCCCAATGAAGCTGAATGTAGCAGACAGGCAGGAGTAGGGGTCTTCAAACTTGATAGCTTTAAGACTTGTGGACTTCAACTCCCAGAATTCCTTCTCCAGTCATGTTAGCTCAGGAATTCTGGGAGTTGAAGTCTACAAGTCTTAAACTTGCCAAGTTTGAAGACCCTTAGGCAAGAGGAAGGTTTGTTTTTAACTACAGAATGTATTTCCTTATGATGGGATGGTACCACAAACATGGTCAGTTGTAAAACAGGCTGGATAAATTCATGGAGAATAAAGCTTCTAATGACTATTAAGCTCAATTGTAATATACCACCTTCAGTTTTGAAGGCAACATATCTGTAAGACAAATTCCTTGTGTGTCCAATCACACTTGGCCAATAAAAAATTCTATTCTATTTCTATTTCTACTCCTCAATTCAGTATTAGTTGCTGGAGAACAATAAACCAAAGAGATTAAATTGTCCTCAAATTCTGCTTGTGGGCATCTCAGACATGTGATTTTGCCAACATTTCATCTGATTTACCAAGTACCATTTAAAGTTTTGTTTTAAATTAGTTTCTAGGTTTAGTAATTCAAATTTACTTTAAATAGCTAACTCATGTACAATAGCATGTTGTTTGTGATAAACAATACCATATTTCATGCAGAACTGCTTTAATTCAAGTGAATTTACAGCTATATTAATTTTGTGTATGCTCAGGTCAACAACACAGCTCTACCCTATATCCTTTATTAACAACATTCTACTGGAAAGGAAGCTAAGGCAGGGCTGTCAAACTCCCGGCCCATGGGCCGGATGAGTAATATGCTGGCCACACCCACGCCTAGTTTAGCAAAGGGGAAAAAAGTCCGGATAAGTCACGTGACACCACCATGACGTCAGTTTGACACCCCTGGGCTAAGCTGACAGATATACAGACAATCCAAGATGAGTAAACAAACAGTGCAACAAATTTTAATGGAGATTCAACCACTATATCATTCTGGCTCTTCCCACATGATCGGCTATGCTTGTAGACAGACACAAAATGTTTCATTTGAATTATTTTTCATTTTTGTTACAACACAAAGGTTTGGAAGTTATATATACACTCTAAGTAATGAAATCACCTAACTAGTAAGTTATTTAAACCTTGATAACTCTATAAAAACACTGAATTGCAGCCACTGGGGCCAAACATATCAAAGAAATTCTGATTTACAAACTAGGCAAAATAGCAATATCCAATAAAACGCATGAGAAATTCAGACTTCATATGTAACAAGCTTTTTTAATCATGACATTTGTAAGTACTTAACTTTAAGACACATGGCAAGGATACACTGATATAAGGAACATATCCAGAACTAAGTCAAGACTGAGACATTTCAAACATAAGGAGTATGAGCTGAATGAATGTTAAAAGCAAGCAGGAAAACAGCTTGGTTCAACTTACTTTTTTAAAAAATACAAGTTAATGTCATTCAGGATTGGAAAAAAAAACTTTGCAACAAACAGATTTGTAATTTGAATGCTTTATACTCCTTTACTAATTAAGGTCCTTTGGAAAAGTAGAATGCACACATGGCAACCATCAGAATCAGAATAGAGATGAAAGGAGCCTTTGATGTCTTCTATAGTCCAATCCACTGCTCAAGCAAGTATCCCTATACCATTTCAGATAGGTGGTTGTCCAGTCTTTTCTTAAAAACCTCCACTGAAGAAGCATCTACAACTTCTGAAGGCAAGTTGTTCCACTGGTTCATCATCCTCACTCTTAGGAAGTTTCTCCTTAATTCCAAGTTGCTTCTCTCCTTGATCAGTTTCCATCCATTGTTTCTTGTCTTGCCTTCTGGTAGTTTGGAAAATAAGTTGACCCCCTCCTCATGGCAGCCTCTCAAATACTGGAATACTGCTATCATGTCATCCCTAGTACTTCTTTTCTCTAGACTAGCCATACCCAGTTCCTGCAACTGTTCTTCTTATGTTTTAGTCTCCAGGCCTTTAATCATCCAAGTTGCTCCTCTCTGTACTTTTTCCAAAGTCTCAACATCTTTTTTGTAATGTGGGAACCAAAACTGGATGCAGTATTCCATGTGTGGTCTTATTAAGGTTTTATGAAGTGGTGCTGATACTTCACAGATTTTGATTCTATGCCTGTTTATACAACCAAGGACTGTATTAGCTTTTTTGGCTGCCGCAGCATACTATCTCATGTTTGATTGTCCGCTAGCACTCCAAGGTCCCTCTCACAGTTCCTGTTTTAGAGCCAGGTTTCAACTAATCTGTACTTGTACCTTTGGTTATTCCTGCCTAGGTGTAAAACCTTTTCTCCACATTAAATTTCATGTTGTTGGATATGGCCCATTGTTCAAGTTTGTCAAGATTTTTTTAGATCCTGAGCTTATCTTCTGGGGCGTTGGCTATTCCTGCCAGCTTAGTGTCATCTGCAAATTTGATGAGTTCCCCTTCTATTCCCTCATCTAAGTCATTTAAGAAGATAGAGTACTGGGCCTAAGACGGAACCTTGTGGTATCCCACTGCCTACTTCCCTCCATGTAGACATAGCTGAGCACCATTAAGGACTACTCATTGAGTACAGTTTGTCAGCCAGTTACAAATCCATCTGGTGGCGATGCTGTCTAGCCCACGTTTTTCTAGCTTACCAAGAAGTAGGTGTCGGGGTGGTGATTTAAGAGCTGACCAGCTGATGCAATGATAGGAATGAGTCAGCAAGGATTTTTGCTGTTAGCCCTTTAAGAGCCTGTATAAGAGGCCCTGTTAGGGTGTCTCTCTCTCTCTCTCTCTGTGTTCTTCCCTGCTGTAATTGCTGTTTGACCTCTGCCTATAGTACGTGTATGTATATAGTCTGTATATAGTACATAAAACCACTATTACAAACCTGTTTGCTGTAATTACTCCTGGGTTGTCTCACATAGTAAAGTTGTGCACACTCTGACAGGTTATGGACCCAGACCAGAGAGAAGCCCAAAGTGACCAGAGAGACCAGAGAGAAGAGAAACCCAGTGAGAGCTTGCTCTAGAGTCAGAGGGGTTTTACATCATGGTTTGTTAGTGGTTGGTGATTCCAATTACTACTGTGGTATGCTTCCTACATACATTTGTTAGTTGATTAGCAAAGAGTATATCTATTTCTTCTGCTTGGTTGGCTGGCCTATAGTATACGCCTATAGCAATGTCATTTTTTCCCCTTTTATATTGACCCATATGGATTCTAGGTGGTTTTCATTTGAGTCCTTTGTGTCTTGGGTACATTTCTGATATGTCCTACTTTGTAACTGCTGTTGCCATCCTTTACATCACTCTCTACTTCATTATGTTTTTCTTTTTCTATTTCTTCTTTCTCTTTACTCCCTACCTCCTTACGTGATTCATTATCTAGTGGTTTTTGCTTGGAACTAGGTTCTAAATGAACTAGGTTCATGAAGACTGGTCCCCCTCCCCCTTCAATTTTAGTTTAAAGTCCTTTTGATGAGCCAGTTGTTTTCCAAATATATTCTTTCCAGTTCTTGTGAGGTTCACTCCATCCCTTGCCAGTAGCCCTTACTGTAGGTAATGCAGACCATGGTCTAGACCAGGGGTGGGCAAACTTTTTGACTCGAGGGCCACAATGGGTTCTTAAACTGGACCGGAGGGCTGGAACAAAAGCATGAATGGAGTGTTTGTGTGAACTAATATAAATTCAAAGTTAGATTACTTCACGTAGCCTTCTGGGAGAGCAAGAGAACCTCCTCTTTCGCTCCACGGGCCGGATAGAACAGCCGAATGGGCCGGATTCGGCCCCCGGGTCGTAGTTTGCCCACGGCTGGTCTAGACAGTGATAGCTAACCTTTCCGTCCTTGTGTGACAAAAGTGCGTGTGCATGCGCACGCACATGAACCAACACCCATAAGGCAATGCCCATGCCCCCCATGCCCCTGCGTGTGCACTGTGCATTTCTGCACATGCGTGCAACCCGTGCGCAGTGCACCTTTCCACGCATGAGCGGCAGCTACTCAATGGCTACCAGCTGGTGGGCGGGCGGCAGGCACGCATGTGCTGTGGACCTGCTCCAGGGCGAAGGCTCACGTGCCGGCGAAGACAGCTCTGCATGCCACCTCCGGCACATGTGTCATAGGTTCGCCATCACGGGTCTAGGAAATCGAAGTTGAGAACATTTTAGTAAGGTACTCGGTTACATCTTTTGATTTTTGCTCCACGGAAACTATATATAACTCCCTAGATTGACTGCCTGGTTTGCAGACTAGAGTTTCTGTTCCCCTAAGAACTGAATCTCCTATCACCAATATTTGCCTTTTTTTCCCTAAGGAAGTCTGGAATATTTTTTTTCCTGCTGCAGGAATGCTGGGTTGTGCCTCTTTTTTAGAAACTATTGATGAATGCTTTTTTGTGAGTGTCTGTATATTTTCTTCCAGAGGGAGGCTATGAAAGCAATTGTTCAGTTCCAGAGGTGCTTCATTGGAGTGGGCTAGGGTAGATAATAGGTGCTTTGCTGTTGGTTGTTTTCTTCTAAGTGACACATTTCCATCGGTCTTGCTGTTTAGGTACATATGTAGGGACATTTTTTAAGAAAACTGTTTGTTCCCCAATTGTGTTCAATTTAGGTGTATCAGTTTTTTCTTTATGTTCATATAAGGGGTCATCATTGTTTTTAGAAGCTGTTTGCTCCCGATTGTGTTTTCTTTTGTGGTAATTTTATTTAGGTTGGGATTTCTTACTGTGTTCATTGAGTTTTAGACTGGCTAGAGTTGCATCTAGACTCTTTACCTTTTATTTTAGTAATTCAAGTAGTTTATATTTGATACACAGAGTTTGGGTCTTTTGTGGACATAAGATCAAACATATGACACACCTTGCAAGTCACTATAGTGCCAGTCTCCGTTTCCATGACATTTTTGTTTGCTAAAAAATTAAAAATTTCTAAAAATTTAAATATTCTCCCTGTTGTGAAGTGTCAGTTTACAATAATGTATAAGAGTTCTTGGCCTTTTGTTCTCAGTCTTGAAAAATTAATCACTATCTTCCCTGTTTTGAAGTGTCTGTCTCTTTCCATGGATTTTTTTCCTCTTAGCTCATTATGAACTTAAAAATTTCTAAATAACTTTTTTTTTAATTTTTAATTGAAAAAAACTAAAATTTGAAAATAATTTAAAAGTTGATTTTTTAATATTGAAAAAATTAACATTGAAAAAGGTTTAAAAATTGAAAAAGGAATTTAAAATTAAGTTATATTTAAATTTAAAATGATTAAATTTTGAAAAAAGAATTTAAAAATTTTAAAACATAAAAATTTGAAAAAAGAATTTTTAAAGGAATTCAGAGATTTTAAAAATTTAAGAATTTACAAGAGTCCTTGGCCCTTTATGAAGTAATATGCACCTTTTTGTTGGAAATCTCAGGCTGTTTTCTAGGAGATGATTTGCTCTTAATGCTCTACTCCCTGCCTTGAAAGTGTATCCCTTTCCTCCCTGTCCACAAGTGTTTTGTACTTATCCTTTTCTTCCCTGCTTTCTTGTCTGGCCACTGCTGGGGTTTTCAGGTATGATGTGCTGATGTGAGCACTCTGCTCTGCTTAACTGGTCTGCCGTGCTGCTCTCAGCTGCTGATGGTCTGTCGTACTGCTCTCAGTCGCTGCTGTGGGCGCCACTGCTCAGTTGGTCCTCTACGCTGCTCTCAGCCAGTGCTGGTCCACCATGTTGCTCTTAGTCCCAGGTCTGGGCGCTTCACTCCTCTGCCACTAAGCTCTGCACCGCTGCTGCTCAAGGTTTGCCATGCTGCTCACAGCTGCTGATCTGCTGCCACCTAGCTCCGTTTCACCACTGCTGTGGCCTCCGTTTGCACCGCACTGCCTCCACTCAGGTGTCAGGTTGGGTCACTGGGCTGCCTCTCCGTCTCTTACCTTGGCTGTCTCTCCTTATCTCAAATGGGTTGCTGGGCCACCTCTCAGATGGGCCACCTCTCACCTTTTTGTTCTAGGAGTTCCTTTTTTGTTCCCTCCTGTAGGTAATCTTGATGTTGCCCTCTCCCTTATGCCATATATATTCCTCCTCCTCTGCTCAATACAGTTCAACTGTCCCAGGAATAGAGAAGAGATAAAGCCTTCAATTGTGTTAATCATGAGAAGTGATGGACAGCCCTACAAGATCAGGAGGGGAGAACACATCTGGTCAAGTTGGTGCAATCACTACACAAATCAGGAAGCCACTATGGAAACACCAATTGGTTTAAGAGAGAGAAAAGAGTGTGATACTGTTGCATTCTCTCTTTCTTATTCAACCTGTATGCCAAAATGTTCATGAGAAAATTAGATCTTGAAGAATAAAAAATCAGGATAAAGATTGGAGGAAGAAACAGCAACACTCTTCAATATGCTGAGGGTACCTAATAAAGGCATAAGGATGGGTGGGAGGAAAGCAAATCCCTCAAAAGAACGAAGTCAAATGGAAAGAAATAGGAAACAAAACGGAACACAATAACATGCCCACCACAAATACTTTATTCTACCTCTGATGTCCTATGCCTTTATCTAGCTTTTATTAGCCACAAGACCTACCTCCGCAATCCCAGGCTCTCAAAGAACTGCCACCTTTCCCTTCCCATCCCCAAGAAACACTTCTAAGTATCCCTTCATCTTCCCGCTTCCTCTCTCATCGTAGCGCCCACAAACCCAGGAAACCCTCCCCAGGTGTCCCTCAATCCAACCCACCCTCTCAGGACAAACCTAACGCCCCTGTATAGCCCAGTGTGTCTTCTCGCGAGTAAACACACACGAAGGTGGCGCAAACAGCAGCAACTGTTCTCCAGTAGTTCACAAGATCAATGAGATCAGCTTCTTCCCACTCACCCTGGGGTGTCCCCCACCCGGTTGGGGCCCGCGGCTTTCACCGCGCGTCAGCCGCACCCACTTGGGAGTAAGAGAAAGAAATCCGCACCTGCTCCTCCTAGGGCGGCTGCCATGGCGTCGGATCTTGCCGGGTTCCGGCGTGAAAGCCCGCAACCCTCCTACCTCTCCCAACGGCAGGAACTACTCTTGTTCAGAACTGACTGCCAGCCGCGAAGCATAAATCTAGCATAACATGGCGGCCGGCTGATGAAGAGAAAGCAGAAGAGGCAGATGGGGAGCGCCGCTGGAAGCGCCGCGTTGCAGTCTGGGATACTGGAAGACTGACTCTTCCGCTCCGGTGCAGAAGATGGTGGACTCAGCGGAATGTCCAATGTGCCGCACTGGAGACAAGGCGAGGGAGAAATGGGGAGGGCGTTGCAGTGACGCCACGGATTGTAGCATAAACCGAGAAAGGCGAGCCTATCTTTCTCATGATTTTATGGTCATACTGACAAAAAAAAAAAAAACCTGGATTGCCAGGCGCATGCGCATAAGGAGTTTTTTCTTTAATTTTTTTAAAACTTATTTATTATTGCATTGTTTTGCCGCCCATCTTGTAATGAAACGACTCTGCGCGGCTTCTAACATTAAAACATTAAAATCCTAGCAACTATCTGTAAAAGAATAAAAATAGAAATCCCAATCAAGATAAAATATAGATAAAAGATGGGAGGGGAGGGAACAGGGTTGCTTGTGGGAGGAGGGGGGATTGCCTGTTAATTCAACAACCACCTCCAATGTGATACTCCCACATTGGGGCCCCAAGCCATCTGTCAGAGCCAGGTCTTCAAGTTTCTGCAGAAGGACAGAAGGATAGGAGCCAAATCTCACCTCAGGGGATAAGATATTTCAAAGGGTAGGAACCACAGCAGAGAAGCCCCTTCTCCTGGACCCCACCAGCTAGAATTCCTTGACCAATGGGGCCTGCATCGAACCAGGTCTGTCTGGGGTAGTGCAACCCCATACAGAACTAAGTTGTTTAAAGCCTTGAAGCTCTGTGCACCCAAACCCATTCTGTCTTGCCAGGGTTCAGCCAAAGCCTGTTGTTCCCCATCCAAGCCTCCTCAGCCTCCAGACACCACGAGAGGGTGGCAACAGCATCACTTAGATCACCAGGGATGGAGCTATAAAGTTGAGTATTGTGGGAAGCCACCACCACCCCTTCCTAGAAAAATGAAATATTTTGAGGAATATTTTAAAAAGGCAGGATAATGTATTTCCCCTAAAAGAGAAATAAAAAATCTTAAGGGAGACAGACACTCAGAGCCCCAGCTCCCTGCCTCCAGCAAATATTTTGTGCCCATTAAGAAAGACTGGGCCAGCCTATCTACAAAACAAAAGACCTTCAACTCCAGGGTGAAGGGATTAAGACATGACCCTTCAGGACATAATAGGATTAACCCACTAAAACACAGATCACAATCTCCTAAGGACATTAGACTCACCCTCAAACTTCAACCTTAGCTCAGACAACCTATAGAGCCAGCTATGACCCCTACATAACCCCTACATGGCCCCGTGGAAGTCTGACAACAGCCAATAGAATACATGTTCTTGCACAGGAACAGGAAGCTCAAGTAGAAAGCCCAAGAGAAGGTATAAAAAAACCTCACTCTCAACTCCATGTGGTCAGCTGCACTAGAACCATGTGCTTGGTGGTTGTTTCATCATTAAACCATATTTCCAATCAGCCTCCATGTTTCCAGTGTCTTTCTCCCAGCTTGGAACTGAACCAGATGGATATTTCTTCCAACAGTATCATCAGCATACTCAACCCCTGGTGGCAAATGATCTCACCCAGAGGCTTAATGTAGATCAGCGGTGTCAAACTCAAGGCCTGCAGGCCAGATCCAGCCTGTAGGGTGCTTAGATCTTGCCCGCAGGGCTGCCCTGGAAACAGCAAAGGTGCCTCTGCCAGTAAAAACAGAGCTTAGGAGGGCCCATTTGGAGAGCAAAAACAGGGCCCATTTTCTCTGGCAGAGGACTACAGGAGACCGTCATGGCCAAAAATGGGGCCCAGGAGGGCCGCACGTGGCCCCTGAGCTCCATTTTTGCTGGCAGAGGGCTAGCAAAACAAACTAAACACAAAACAAAACAAAAGGAGAAATGTTTCCCCTTTGGTATTTGAGCATGCAAAAAGGGACAGGAAAAGAGAAAGGGAAAGAGGAAAGACAAAGAAAAGGAAGGAAAGACGGGAAGAGAGCAAGGAAGGAAAAATAAGGAAAGAGGGGAAGGAAGAAGAAAGAATGAAGAGGGAAGGAAAAAGGAAGGAAAGGAAGGAAGGAGATTATAATGAGAGTGAGGGAAGGTCTGAGGGAAGTCCTGCCTTAGCACTTGGCCACCAGAGGTACCCCCGACACGAGTGATGTCAAGCTGGCCATGCCCACCCCAGCCACGCCTACCCTAGTCCCCTCCCCAAGGTCAAACACAACCCTGATAAGGCCCTCAGTGAAATTGAGTTTGACACCCCTGATGTAAATGTTCAAAAAGGAGCAGAGAGAGTACCGAGCCCT
Organism: Naja naja; assembly: GCA_009733165.1. NCBI lineage: Eukaryota > Metazoa > Chordata > Lepidosauria > Squamata > Elapidae > Naja > Naja naja. The sequence goes on along the minus strand of SOZL01000007.1, from coordinate 2,960,318 downwards.
GCAGTACACCACAGAGGAGTGGCCATGGACCGGACCTCTCACTCCCTATCAACACCAATTGGGACCAGCCTTAGAGAAAGGAGCCAAACCAATGCAAAGCTGCACCACCCAGCCCCAAACACGGCAGCCGGCCCAAAAGGATACCGTGGTCAATGTTATCAAAGGCTGCTGAGAGATCAAGGAGTGCAAGGATGGTTGCACTACCCCCATCCCGCTTTCACCAGAAATCATTAGCAAGCATGACCAATGTCGTTTCCATCCCTTAACCAGGCCTGAAACTTCACTGAAAGGCGTCCAGTTAATCCATTCCATCCAGGAACCTCTGACACTGCCAAGCAACCACCTTTTCTACCACCTTTCCTAAGAAGGGAAGATGGGAAACTTGTCCAGGCAGGTGGGATCAAGTGATGGGTTTTTTTAAGGAGGGGGCAAACCAGGGCCTCCTTGAAAGGCCCTGGGAATGTCCCCTCCTGCAGTGAGAAATTTATCACTGTTTGCACCCACCTGCTAGTCACCGTCCTGGAGGCTTTCACCAGCCAGGCGGGACAAGGATCTAATTGACAGGTGGTTGCACTGACAGCATTGAGGACCCTGTCCACTTCATGAGGTCCAACAGGATCAAACTATTCCCAGGTAACTGGGTAAGACCTATCCCTGGACATCTCACAAGGACCTGCACCACATATGGGTTTCAACTGGGAACAAATTTGAGCGACTTTATCTGTCAGGTGTTGAACAAATTCCTCTGCATGGTCCTGAGGATGTTCAACTGAGCTCTCCTGTCCCAAAAGGGACCAGGTAACCTGGAACAGAGCTGTGGGGCGACCCTTCTGAGACAAAATAAGGGCAGATAAATAATGCTGTTTTGCCACTCTTGCCACCATGAGGTCGGCCTTAATAGCAGCTCTAAGTCATGTCTGGTTGGAGTCATCCTTCATTTTCCTCCAGTGGCGCTCTACGCATCTCTTAACCCTTTTCAGAACCTGCAACTCCTCCACGAAACACAAGGTGAGTCAGGAGTGATGGGTCAAGAGAGGCCACATGGGTGTGATCCTGTCCAGGGTCCTGGCTGCCCTTTAATTCCAGGACATTAGCAAGGCTTTGGCAGGGCCGTGCAGCAAAGCCTCCAGGAAGTCCCCTAGTTCCCTCTGAAACCCAATTGGGTCCATCAGTCGCCGGGGGTAGACCATTTGAATGCAGATGGGGATGGCATAAAAGAGTCTCAGGGACACCAGGGTGTGATCTGACCATGACAAGGGAGATGTTAAATCCCCCACCAGATCACATTGCCATTGCTCCATCAAGAAAATCATGTCTGGTGTACGCCCACTGTTGGACCCAAGATGATCTGGAATAGGCCCATGGCTGCCATGGTGGCCATAAACTCCCGGGCCACTTCCAAGGCCATACCCAGGGATGGCAGGTTGAAGTCCCCTAGAAGCGTAAGTCTGGGGAACTCCACCACCAGCCTAGAGATGGCTTCCAGCAGTTCAAGCAGGGAGGTTGCTACGCAGCAGGGAGGCTGGTAGCAACATTCCCAACTGATCCTGTGAGCCCAGCTTCAAAAACAGGGTCTCACAACCAGAAACGTGTAGAGGAAGCTTCCTGATTGCCAGAAGAGATTCTCAGATGACCACTGCCACCCCACCTCCCCTAACCTGAGGTCTCAGCTGTTCCCAAACCCTACACTCAGCTGGACACATCTCCAAGAGGGGAACCCCCCTCCGCTTCCCTAATCAGCCAGGTCTTGGTGATGCATGCCAAGTCAGCTCGCTCCTCCTCAGTGGTGGGATTCAACCTTTTTTACTACCGGTTCTATGAGAGCGTGCTCATAGAAGCCTTTGAAAACCACTGATTTTAAGCTTCAAAACTTACCTTCTATTCAGCGCTGGTGAGTAAAACAGCTGAGGCGCAGCAATCCGCTCTCCCATGCGAATCAGCTGAGCTAAAAAACAAGGAAACATAGGACAGGAAAGGGCGGAGGCAGGTGGGCAGGGCCAACTGCTCACTGAAGCTACCGGTTCACTAGAACTGGTGCAAACTGGCAACATCCCACCACTGCTCCTCCTCAATAAGATCTTGAATAAGGGAAGCCTTATTATTGACTGATCTGGCATTTACCAGCAGCAGCTGAACCTCAGGGCCCTCTGTGGGTATGCTGTCCAGGAACTGGAAATGAGCTCAGGAGACCGGAACACACCACCGATACTACACATTGGGGGTGTCTTCCCCCTGTAACAGCCTGACCTCAGGCTCCTGTAGCACCCCATACCCACCACCACTCTAATAGGTTGTCCTGCCCTATGTCCCCCAATGTGACCATTCTCTCTCCTCCTCAACCTCCCTCCTGCTAGAGTCAAGGGCTCTGCCACACACACCCCAGCCACTCTCATGTACTTCCTCAGACATTCTGGGGAGATAGGTGAGAGAGTTGCTATAGCTTAATCTCTCAGCACTAGCTGGGCTACCACCTCTACACTCCCCACACCACATACATAACATCCTCCCACCTCAGCTGGTCCCTCTCACTAGCCAGCCAGCCAGAGGGAGGATAGACTCATCCCAGCCCCCCACCTGACTCACTCTAGGTGGTGGGCTGCAAGCATCTGTCCTAACACATTAACTGTTCCTAGGTTTTCACCCTAGGGGCAGCACTCAAACACTTCTGGGGCCCTTAGAATTGGCAAAGAATACCGAAAGAAGATTCTGATTTACAACAGATTAAAAACTATAGACCAATATCACTGTTGAATGCAGATTATAAAATATTTGCTTCAATAATGGCAGAGAGATTAAAGAGATTTTTGAACCAATTTATACACCCAGATCAAAATGGGTTTCTACCTAAGAGACAAATAAAAGACAATATGATAATAATTCTGAACACCTTGGAATATTACGAAGCACATCCAGAAGAACAGATGGCATTGATCTTCTTAGACACACAGAAGGCATTTGACAATGTGAATTGGCAATTTATATTGACACAAATGGAAGAATGGATTTTGAGGGAAGGTTTATTAAGATGATAAAGGTAATATACTATAAACAATATGCAAAAGTGATGGTAAATGGAGAATTGACTGAAAAAAAATATTAAGGGAACAAGACAAGGGTGCCCCTTGTCACTATTACTAACCTTAGAAGTGTTAAATAGAAATATTAGGAAAAATAAGGAAATAAAAGGTATGGAAATAAGAAAGGAAGAATATAAATTACAGGCGTTTGCAGATGATTTGGTTTTTATACTAGAAGAACCACTAGAAGCAGGACCTAAGTTGATAAATAAGATAGAAGAATATGGGGAAGCGGCAGGATTGAAAATAAAAGGAAAACTAAGGTCTTGGTAAAAAATATGACAGAGAAACAGAAAAGAGAGTTAATTGATAGATTAGATATTCACATTACAAAGAAAGTGGGGATTTGGGGATTTAATTAACAGCTAGATGTGGAACAATCAAGGAAAATTATAAACTGAAACAACAAATTAAGACAGACTTGGAAAAATGGAAAAATCTGCAATTATCATTAATAGGAAGAATTGCAACAATTAAAATGAATGTATTACCAAAATTACTATATTTGTTTCAAACAATTCCGATAAAATTGGAGAAAAAATATTTCGATGATCTTAATAGAATAATATTGAAATATATATGGCAAGGGAACAAAGCAAGAATTAACCTTAAAATGTTACAGGATGCAAGAGCCAGAGGAGGGTTTGTGTTACCTAATTGGGAATTATATTATCAAGCCATGGTATTAACATGGATGAAACAATGGATTGTCTTACAAAACACAAGGTTGTTGACGTTGGAGGAGCATTGTGGGGATTCAATAACCAGTCATTTGAGTGTCCAAAGATGTCTCACCACATACGTGGCGTTTATTACTTTTATACCATTTTCACAAGCAGAAAAGAACAGCATAGATACAGCATTGGGATTGGAGAATAGATCCACATGGGTGAAACCCTTCAATCACATTGGCATAACCCTCAACCAATCCTTAAGTTAGTGGTGATGTTAGTAAATGATATCACCTGTACACCTGGAAAATCAGAGACGTCCCATCCCATCCCAACAGATAAGGATGAATAGAAGATGAGCTCATGGGATAGCAAAGAGGCCCCTCCACCAGGCTGCAGTGTGCTGCCAGCTTCTAGTGTCATCCAGGAAACTCAGTGGCTACCACATTTCACTCTTTTCTATTTTAAATTTAATTAAAAGCAGATCATAAAAGGAGTTAGGAGGATTCATAAGAATCATTAGAAGAGCATGCTTGCAGTTGTTTATATAGGGCATATACTTGACCCTTAGGCAAGGTAAGAGGGTTTGGGATGAAAAGCTGTGATACATATGTTGCAAAGAGAAGGGAGACATTGAACAAAGCAGTACCCACTAATTAAATCACAAATAATGACTACATAGCATAGAATTTTTCCCATTAAGCCTGTGGACAACCAAGCCCAAAAGCTTTCCCACCAAGATCCTAATTTATCAATTTTCAAATCCAAGGCCAAATTGTTGAAAATATTAAGCTGGTGCTGGATGGTTCATGACCCATCAAACAAATTAAAACAATATAGATTTTGTAGAATAGCCTTCTTCAACGCTTGCATCTTTATGGTTGATTGTTGAGATAGCTCAAGTAACATTAATTGTTTTTACTAAATTACAGAATTGTTTTTGCTAAATTACATGCAACAGTTAAGGTGGCGCTTGAGGCAATTGCTGGCGCGCTACTATAAACAAAGCTAGCACTAACGATATTCAGCTTTATTAAGTAAGGTTCTTCAGAGTCAACAGGTGTTATCTAGCGTGACCCCTAAATAGAGAATGATTCAAGTGATGAAGTTGCTGTTTAGAAAGTAAAACAGAATCAGCCGGCCGAGGCAGCATTGCGCTTCACTAATATTAGCAGGAATATAATTAAAGTTTCTTGACCACATGTAAAAACTATCCTTGAGGTAGCCAACCATGGGAAAAGTGAAAGAAGTCTCTTCCAAAGCTGTGCAGTTCAAAGTAGGTGAGCTAATACGATGACAGTGAGTTTTTACTTGAAGATATACAATTAACTACTTTTGTACAAGTTATATTTACAGGGACTGCTACCATTGGGGTGTGTAAAGCAATTGCATCAAGGTGTGGATAATAAAGCAAATCACCAATTAGATATATAGTCTTATAGTTAAAGTTCCCATGTAATAAAAATCCGCTTAAGCCAGTGAAGTTTTGAATTACTGCAGAAGTGTGGAAACTAAAACATGTAGAAAGCAAATGTTACATATCATGTTTCAGATAAGCAAAAGACATCATTCTGTGTGATGTTAAGCATAAGCAAATGAACCCGGATTAGACGCCGTGCCACTGTAAAGTCAAATTCCTGGGACTGGGACCAGATCTGGGACTGGTGTGGTTGCACGACATCCTTGGCTGGGGGTGGACACAACGAGCCTGGACACACAATGAGCTGGAATCCACAAAGGTCCTGTAGAAGCAAACATAACAGCACAGCCTCGCCTTCCCATACCCCAAATAGTTAACTAAAACATTCAATTAATTTAAGGTAAATAGAAACATTCAATTACATTCGATTGATTTAAGGGAAAATATACTTTAAAAAACTTTTTTAGAGACCCTTTCCTCCTTTTTATTTATTTGTGGAGACAGGCCTTAAATGGCCGATGAGCATGTTCCATTATGGCTATATTCCAGGTGGTACAAAATTGCAAACAAGCTGAATATCAAGTTGTAAAAAAGAGGGCTTGCCTAGTAAGTAACATCCATTTGCCAAAGTTGATGACAAAACAATCTTTTTGAGTAACTGGAATATGGCAAGCTTGTGCCAGGCCTCTAGCATTTTGATGAAAAAAAAAGAGTGACTGAAAAAAATAAACAAAGCTATAGCCTTAAGAAAGAGGCCCAGAAAGGGTCAAATGACTACGTATGGAAGAAATATCTTTGGTCTTGTAGTAGCTGTTGCAAAATTAAAAATAAGATCATAAGATTAGGGTCAATCCTGGGTGTAATATAAGTACCTGGAAGATTAAAATTAATTTAACACACATAATGAGAGTCAGAGATTAAGTTGAAAGGCTGTTGAGAAAAAGTTTTGAAAGTTAAAATAGCAGGACACTTTCCAGGGAGCATTACGAGGATCCTTGTAAAGGAAGAAGTCATTAAGCAAGCAAGCCAAAGTTCTTTAGGCAAACAATACAGCTTACATAGTCAGTTAAAACATATTGAAGAGATAATGTATTTTGAAAATAAAATTGAAAATCAGACTTTACATAACTCCAATTATACCTTACTGTACTTACAAAAAATTAGAAGGAAAAGTTATGTGCAAAGCCCGTTGTAGACCTTTCATGATTATACCTGTTGTGCTGGCAATGCCATGCATTCTTCACATTCTTGTTGTAAACCTTCCAAATGGAGTCAAATTTTAGTGTCAATTCTCTGCTTTAATCAGAATATGGATTAAGAGCATGTGCAAAGTGCAGCTAGTTTTAAATTTTGATTCCCTTTGCTGAAACTGGGAACTGAGTCATCTTCAAAGATCGGGCAAATTGCCCACCTGGGAACCGAGCCACCTTTACAGATAACGTTCCAGGCAATTTGCCAATCTCAGCCTATCTAACTGAGGCTCCTTTGTGTGAAAATCTCTAAAAAATCAGGAGAGGAAGCTATGTAACCTATAAAAAAGTTATTTTCTAACCTCGCCTTTTCAAGGCAAAACTCAAAGCAGAGGGAAAAAAAATGGTTAAAGTGATCAAAAGCCTCACTCTCCCCCCCTCCTCCTGCCTCTGCCCCTGCAACAACCAGCGAGGAAAAGAAGGGGGGGAAATGTTTAAAATAAATCTCATCCATTTTTTCCACTCAACATTCTTTTCACCAATAAATCACACAAAAATAATTTTCATCATGAGTAAAGCACACACAAATACATACACAAAATAATCCTATCTTTCTCAGGTCCGGACCTTTCTCACACTTTCTTACTCTCCTTTCAATCTGGGATAGGGGTCAACACACAAACATTTATACCACCTTTTTTACTATCAACATACTTACACATTTACACTGTAATCATACGGCTTGCATATTTACAATTCTTTCTGAGAGCCAATAAGCTCCATTGTAGAGGATCTCATCCTCCAGGGCTGGAAATGATTACATACAGACACATTCTCACACACAACATTTCCAGACCCGGGGAGGGTTTGTCCCTTTAAATTTCCATTTTTTTAAACCTGTAGTTTGTTCTCAGAGCATTGGAAGAACTTAAGGAGCGGTTCCAATCACAAAGGTGATTGTGGGCCTGAACCACTGCCTATCTGCCTCCCACAACTCTAAGTCCAATCCAAAAAGCCAGTTTAATTCTCTGGTTGCCAAACATGTTACAATTAATTTATTTTGAACTTCAGCAATTCCAATTAGGGCTATACACAGGTAAAGGATATTTTCTTCAATTCAGTCCTATTCAATTCTGCATACACTTATTTTACATTATTATACATACACAGCTAAGCTCTATTCTGCATGCAATTATTATACATTATTATACATACACATCTAAGAAGTTTTAATGAAAATCACATCATGAAAAGAATAGTAAACATTTTCTTCTTCTCTTAGTTCTTCCTAACATATAACAGTAAATTAACCATATTTTCTTTGAACAGCCCCATTGTACTGTATGGAGGGGCTTCCTAACAGATCTGTGTCTCATTCCATGCTTCTGAACAGCAGAGCTAATTGTGGACTATTGAACTCAATAGGGCATGCCTTCCACTTTCAATTCTGCCATCCAGTGCATCAGAAGAGCAGTTGCCTGTATTCTAGTTACATCCATTGTTCTATCTCTTTAAACACTAAATAATGAAAAAAGATTAAACATAAAAATTGGAACAATTAAATTTATGTGTCTCTGTCTTGGGTTTCTAGCTTGAATCTCCCCCTTTTTCTAATTGTTCCTTTAATATTTTCCTTATGGGGGTGTACAATGGCTTTGGAGAATCAAAAATTTAGCCTGCTCAGAAGGAGCTGAAAGTCCAATTAGAAGATTTTTGAGTGACAATCTTTACCTGATCATAATCAGGAGTGGGGCTTATAATCAATTATTATTTTGCTGAGACATCAGAGCCAGATGTTTCCACTGCTTGGCAGCACTGAAACCATCTATGTAATATTTGAACAGGAGCCCTGGGTTCAAGATGTAGGTATGCCCTATCTTTACCCAATCCTGCAACCTGAGCGTCCTGCGCTCAGGGTTCAAGGACAATGATTTCCTATCTCCTCAATCAGCTTATTTATGTGAGCCTCAGGTACTTTGCACCTGATTCATGTAACAGGAATTTAAGTTCCTGAACATGTTTCTGCTGATGCTGAGACAGATTGCAACCCATACTTAGCGCTGAAGGGGTCCCTTGGGACGCGGTGCACCATGGGGTCTATTTCAGACGGCAGTAAGTACGTTGGCTGTTGCCTACCCCGGAGGGTTGTTGTCCCTGTTTGGGAGCCATTTTTTTTTTTTAATTTTTTAATTGATTTTATTTAGTAATTACACATAACCAAACAAATAAACACTGACATAAACAAAGCGTAAAACATATACTATAGTCGAACCAAGTACGGCTAGGCTCATGACATTCATTGTCCATCATTTGTTAAGTCAATTCAAAAGTCAGTTAAGTCTTTTTCTTGTCTAACCATCCATAGAAGTTATTCCAAGTTCTGTAATAGTCCGTTTCTTCCTTATTTTTAATTTCCAATGTCAATTTGTCCATTTCTGCGCACTCCATTATTTTCTTCATAAGCTCGCTTCTGTTGGAGTTTCAGTGTTTTCCACTTCTGTGCAAAGGCCATCCTTGCGCTGTGATAATATGAATCATTAAATAGAAGATTTCCTTCGGATATGTCTCATTGGTGATTCCCAGTAAAAAATTCTGGTTTAAAATTAAACTCTACATCACAAATTTCGTAGCATTGATGTATTCCTTTCCAATATTCTTGGGCCTTTCCACAACTCCACCATATGTGATAGTATGTACCTCTTTCCTTATTGCACTTCCAACAAAGAGAGGAAAATTTATTGTTCATTTTAGATAGTCTTGCTGGTGTTATATGCCATCTGTAAAATAATTTATACAGGTTTTCTTTAAATGGAATGTTTGGGAGCCATTTGTGGGGATACAATAACCAGTCATTTGAGTGTCCAAAGATGTCTCACCACACATGGCGTTTATTACTTTATACCATTTTCACAAGCAGAAAAGAACAGCATAGATACAGCATTGGGATTGGAGAATAGATCCACATGGGTGAAACCCTTCAATCACATTGGCATAACCCCTCAACCAATCCTTAAGGTTAGTGGTGATGTTAGTAAATGATATCACCTGTACACCTGGAAAATCAGAGACGTCCCATCCCCATCCCAACAGATAAGAGGATGAATAGAAGATGAGCTCATGGGATAGCAAAAGAGCCCCCCTCCACCAGGTTGCAGTGTGCTGCCAGCTTCTAGTGTCATCCAGGGAAACTCAGTGGCTACCACAGAGCATGATTTACAATTGGGTTGGCATGCCTTTTTATGGTATGGGAGAAGCAAGATACATGGTTATTTTCAAAGACATTATGTTAGAAAATCTTTATTGTTAATATGGGAGAAAATCGGTGAACAACATTATTTGAAAATTCCAGTCTGGTTATCGACAATGGAAGCACTTATACAACCAAATGTTTGTAAAATAGGAACTATTGTCAGCTATAAGGATATACTGAATGAAAAGGGTGAGCTCAAAACTAAACAAGAGTTGAATGAACAAGGGGTTGATATGCATTGGTACTCATACATGCAAATACAGTCAAGATATGAAAAAGATGTTAAAACTGAGGGTTTTTACAAGGAGTCGACAGAATTGGATAAAATACTAACAGGAACAGAAGATAAGCTGATCAAAAAATTGTATTGTTATTTACTAGGTATCAAACTAGAAGAAGAACAAGTGAAGGAAATGATGATAGTGTGGGCAAATTTTTTTGGGTATGCTATAGAATTAGATAAGTGGCAGAAGCTATGGGAAAGAAACTATAAATTAACAATATCGACAGCATATAAGGAAAATTTGTATAAGATGTTTTATAGATGGCGCTTTGCACCGGCAAAATTGGCAAAGATGTTTAAAGATAAATCAGCCAAATGCTGGAAGGGCCATCAGACACCTGGATCATATTACCATATGTGGTGGACATGCATAGAAGCAAAAAGATACTGGACAAAAGTACACACATGGCTGGAAAAAATGATAAAGCAACATATAGACTTAAAACCTGAAATATTCCTTTTAGGAACGGTACCTGAAAGTTATAGTAAAGAAGCATATTTAATTATTCATGTATTAACTGCAGCTAGAATAGTATTTGCCCAGAATTGGAAAAGCGAAAAAATTCTGATAGAGGAAAAGGTGATTGAGAAAATATTAGGATGTGCAGAGATGAATAGATTAACATTGGCAATTAAAGAAAAAGAAGTAACGGAATATTATATGGTATGGGATTTATTTTATCAATGGTTGGAAAATAAAGTAATAAGTTAAAATTGAATAGATGAATGTCATAAAGATAAAATATGTAAGTGACAATGGCATATAAAAAAGTGATTACTGTTATTTTGGCAAGGAAAGGATATTTATTATAATTGTTAGCACAAGATGTATGCACCCAGTCGACACACTGTTTAAATGAAAGATGGATTTGTTGTAAATATTAAAAAAAACTTAAAAAAGAGAATTGGCAGAGAATGAACCCAGTGATTCAATGACAATAAATGTGGTGAATGCTGTTGGTTGTCAGGGTTCCAACAAAAGCCCTGATTAATCCTTTCAACTGAAGTTAATTGAGAATTGGGATATAAATACACAGGACACCACTGTCTCAAAAAAGAAATTAAGGCTGCACATTAAATTATTTCACTGTAAAGAAGCAAAGGAAAGACTTGCATATGGTACACATGTTCTAGGGTGCACATATTCTCATCCGTGGTGGAATCTATTGACTTGCAATGGAGAAATCATGCCCATGTTTTCTATTATTGCATTATTTGTGGTTCTGACATTCTACAGCTGGTTTTAAATAACTACGATTGTAGTCTAGTTTTGCATCACTCTTGTGAACCATATTTGTAGAGTTAGTTGCCATTCATCTTATGGTAACAGAGAAAGTAAGGTCCCAGCCTCCTTGGGATTCAAGCTAGTGGATTCAAACCACCCTATCCCTAGGGTTAGGGTGCTCTACTACCAAAGTAACAACCCAACCACCCACAAGAGAAGCTGTGTAAGAACACTATTTAGATGAGTGTGGTAGCCACTGAGATTCCCTGGATGACACTAGAAGCTAGCAGCACACTGCAGCCTGGTGGAGGGGGCCTCTTTTGCTACCCCATGATCTCATCCTCTATCTATTGGGTTGGAAAGTCCCTGATTTTCCAGGTTTATAGGTGATCTCATTTTACTAACATCACCACTAGTCTTAAGGATTGGTTGGGAGGTTGCACCAATGTGGTTGAGGGGTTTCACCCATGTGGGATCTATTCTCCAATCCAAATGCTGTATCTATGCTACTCTTCCTTGCTTGTAAAAATGGTATAAAAAGAATAAACACTGCCCAGGCAGTCAGACATCTTTGGACACTGAAATGACTGGTTATTGAATCCCCACAGATGAGCACAAACACACTGCAGCAAACCTGAGCATCAGAAAAAGGAGATAGATCATCTATACCAGCAGTTGCAAACTGGTGGGCCACAGCCCACTGGTGGGCCGTGAGAAAATTTTGGTGAGCCGCAGAGATATCTCACCCCCAGAGCACCTCCCAAAGCAATTAATCCAGGCTGTGCAGAAACACAAGGCCGCGCTGAAACACAAGGCTGTGCCACCCACATGGCCCGCAGGAACCCTCCCTGCCCACTCCTTACCCGGCAAACTTGCCTGCTAAATTGATATTTTTCCTTTTTCCGAACATCAGCTGTTCTGCTGTGCTGGGAGATTTAGATTAGCTAGGAAGCAGGAAATGGTTGGATTTCTTGCTTTCTAGCTAGTCTTTAGATCTTCGGCTCTGCTTTTAAGCACAGCCGAACCTCCCTTAGGACTGAAGGTTCTATTATTCAGTGCAGACTCATGGCAAGCAAATTTCATGTGACAGACAGAGCTAGCCGATGGCAGATAGATAGATCTCTGAATGATTCTGTGAGCAACTCAATCTGCCTGCCTGCTTTACCTGATTTTGGGTAAAAGTTGCTCTTTTTTTATAAAAAAATCAATATTTCTATAAATATTTATATTTACATACAAGCCATGCCCAGCCAGTCACATGACCAAGCCACACCCACGAATTAGGCCACACCCACAGAACTGGTTAGTCCGTCGGAGATGCAGGCAAAGCCACCGCAGCAGTAGCGCCCTGAGTTGCTTGTTTCTCCTCTACTGCCCCCTCTTCCTCCAGCACCTCCTTCTCTGGGTAGGGCAATTCTGAACTAATGGAGCATGCTAAGGCAACTCTGGCACTACTGCTGCAGCGGCTTTGCCTGCATCTCCGAGGATTCGATGTTGGGAGAGGCAGAGAGTACTGGAAACCGGAGAGCTGCACAAGACTCCGTCTCCCTTTCCTTGGCTGCCTTCACGTGGGCACGGGGGGGAGGGGGAAGGAAAGAGAGAGGCGGGAGCAATTCAAAATTAGAGAACTAATGGGGAGAGCTAACAGTGGACGCCAGGGGAGGGGACTGTTGTTGCCGCCGCCCGTGTGTGGGAGCTGGATGGCACGTGCATCTCAGGGACCTCACTCTGCGGTCCCTCAAAGAGCCAGGAGGCATGAGAATTGCGAGTGGGAGCATTTGATGATTTCGAAAAACTCCTAGAACACAGTAGATTGGTGTTTGGTAGGTCTTGGTGAAAGAGTGAGCTTTGTTTCGCCTCCTTTCCTCCCCTAGTAATGCGAGAGATGCTGTCTCTCTCTCCCCACTCCCCTGCCCCCCAATAATCGCTGGATGTAGCTGGGTTTGGCAGCGAAGTGCTAAAGCGAGCAAAGTGCCCCCAGGGACACCTTTCTTTGCCTGTCTCCAGGTGAGGCTGGAAGAGCCCCCCCCCGCTTTTCCTCTGCTGCAGATCTGAGCCTCTCAATCCTCTACCCGAGATCTGAAAGGAGCTCCCACTTTCTCCCCCTTCCCTCCCCCCAATTAATCACAGAGGGCAGCAGTCCTTCTGTAGGCAGAGAAGCCCCTGGAGTGGCGCCGAGGGGTACTGCTGCCAAAAGACAGCAAACCCCCTTTCTGTCTCTGCTTCTCCCAGCGGCAGTTGCCCCGAGGCCCCTCAGCTCAGCACTTCTGTTTCTTTGGAAGGTGCAGGTGGGGGGAGGATTCTAGCCCAGAACATTTTATTTTGTTATCATTAAGCATATACGTTTTTGTTATAATTAAATAAGTGTGTATGTGTGTGTATTTGTTTTTGTAGATTTTCATGGGTACAGGTATGCAGGTCTTGGCGTGTTCGGGTCTTTTCCCGTGTAAGATTGAGAGTATCTTGGCGATGTTTTGACAAGGTCCCACTAGCCATCTTCAGGCTGGTACTTTAAACGTGCTTGCGAGCAAAAGTGTGATCGGAACTGCGTCTCTCTATAAATACTGGTGGGGAGGGTGGTGGTGTGCTGGCTGTATTGTGAGCGGGCTGGTTCGCTGTGTTGTTACTTCTTGATTGGTTGATGGAGTTGATGTTTGCAGATTTTTTTTTAATTTTTTAATTACATTTATATGCGCCCTTCTCCGGAGACTCAGGGCTTACAATTTTGGGATACAACCCAGTGTGCTCAGCAATTGGTTGGCTTTTTGTAAGAACCTGTGTGGCTGAAGTATTGGCTGTGTGTCTATCAGCCTTTTGTGTTGTAACAACCTGGGTAATGGGCTGTGTGTCTATCAGCCTTTTGTGTTGTAACGACCTGGGTAATGGGCTGTGTGATGACCTTCTGAGTTCTATTGTTGTGACATCCTGGGTCTTGTGCTGTAATTTCCTGGGTTATTGGCTGTGTTGTAACATCCTGAGGTTTTGTGTTGTAACCTCCTGAGTTCCGTGATGTAATATCCTGAGCGGATGGCTGTGATGTGACGTTCCGGGCTTTGGTTTGGCTCCGAGTTGAGGTCTGGCTATGTGTTCATAGCATGTGTCAATTTGCTTAGTTTGGAGGTCGGAGCGGGGTGTAGCAGCTAGTGATGCAGCCGTGGTCTGGTTTCTGGACGGTGGTTGTCTTTCGTCTATGGGATGGGTTTGGGTTTGAGTCTGGTGAGGGAGATTGGTGGTGGCATCTTGTGTTGTTTTGGGTTCGGTGTTCGTTTTCGTGGCTGGGACTCGTTTGTTGATTAGGGCTAGTTTCCAGATGTCTGGTAGGTGGGAGGTATCGTCCCGTTTATTCATGTTATGGGGGTGTTTCTCTATTTTGATGGCTTCCCTAATTATTCTCTTGTTGAAGTGTTCAGTATTGGAGATTAATTTGGTTCCCTCAAAATCAATTTCATGTCCTGTGGCTTTAAGGTACTGGAAAAGGGAGGAAGTTTTTTCTTCTTTTCTGACTGCGTTCTTTTTTTTTAAAGTTTTTATTTTTAAGACATACATACAAAACATAAAAACATAAAAGCCATCTTCCATTTTATATACATACAGTGTGTCAGTTGGTTACAGATATTTTGTGTTATCCTTTCATAGTCATCACTCACAATTCGTAAAAAAAATTCTCATATTGTCAATCTAAAACATGCTTATATATTTATCAATTATTTATGCATGAGTAAACTATTTCATCATTTATACAAGATATTCTCAATTTTATTATAAAGTTTACATTACACTTTCATCCAATGATTTTATGTTTATATTATATTTTATATCAATCTATTAAATTTCTATTAGAAAATTATTTAATCTATTACATTACCAAGTCTTTTTATCCAACCATTGATAAAACAAATCACATATCTTATAAAATTGTTTATCTTCTTGATCTCTAATTTCAAATGTCAATTTACTCATTTCAGCACAATCCATAATTTTCTTTATAACTTCCTCCTGCATAGGTATTTTATCGTTTTTCCAATTCTTAGCAAATACAGTTCTAGATACTGTTAAGACATTTACAAATATTTCAACTCTTTTTTGTAGATTTCTGGTATGATTCTAAAAATATTTCGGTTTAAAGTCTATATGTTGTTTATCATTTTTTTCAACCACGTGGATTTTAGTCCAATATCTTTTTGCATCGAACACATCCACCACATATGGTAATACGAGCCAGGTATCTGATGACATTTCCAACATTTATCGATTTATTCTTAAACATTGCAATTCTCATCGGGAAGGTGCCACCTGTAAAACATCTTATACAATTTTCTTTATAAGCAGTTGACATTGTCATTTTATAATTTTGAGACCATAGTTTTGCCATTTCTCTAAATCAATCCCATATCCAAATTTTTCCCCAAGCAATCATCGTTCTTTTAACTTGCTCTTCTTCAATTTAAATTCTAATAAATGTCCATAAAGTTTTTAAATTACATTTTCATCAGTACCTACCAAAATTTTATCTAAGTCAGTCAACTTATCATAAATATCTTCTAATTTAATATCTTCATCAAATCTGGATTGTATTTGCAAATATGAAAACCAATTCATTTTTATACCTTGTTCTTCCAACACTTGCATAAGATTTAAGTTCACCATTTTTCATTCAATATCTCATCATATCTGTTTGTTCCTTTTTATATATTATTGGACAAGAAAAAGCTTCAATAGTAGATATACATAATGGAATTTTTAAATAATATTGCTTTTTAATCTTCTCCCAATTTAAAAACAAAGCCTCTCGAATATAATGTCTTCTGAAATACCCTTGTTTTAGTTCTCTTATACCAAAGAAATGCATGCCACCCCAATAGCAAATCATGTCCTTCTAAAGTCAATAGTCTACTATTCCTTAGTGTTATCCATTCTTTTACCCACATCAGATTTGCCGCCTGATAATATAATTCCCAATTGGGCAGTGCAAACCCTCCTCTTATTCTTGCATCCTGTAACAGTTTAAGTTTTATTCTCACTTTTTTGCCTTGCCAAATATATTTCAACACAATTTTATTTAAATCTTCAAAAAACTCTTTCCCTAGTCTAATTGGGATTGTCTGGAATAAATATAAAATTCTAGGCAATACATTCATCTTAATTGTTGATATTCTCCCAATCAATGATAATTGTAAATTTTTCCATTTTTCCGAATCTGTCTCAATCTGCTGTTTGAGTTTAATATAATTGTCCTCCTTCAGTGTACTACATCTTGATGTAATGTGTATCCTAAATACTTAACCTTGCTTTGCGACCTGTATTTCTAAAACTTCTTCCAACTCTTCTTTCATCTTGCTAACATGTTCTTTGTTAATATCTTTGTTTTATCCTTATTAATTTTCAAACCTGCTACCTTTCCATACTCTTCTATCCTTTCTATTTAGGTGCTGATTCAATGGATCCTCTAATATAAATACCAGGTTGTCTGCAAAAGCTTGTAATTTATACTCTTCTTTTTAATTTTCATTCCTTTTTATTTCTTTATCTTCTCAA